>CM049862.1:26491502-26729002 GCA_027422415.1 Schizothorax lantsangensis
AAATGTATATATTTGTTACGGGAATATGCATTAAAAAAATCTATGGAGTTTGGGTGTCACCTGGTGGCTATTTTTGTTATAGCGCCTAAACAAATTTTCACAGGAACCGACATTTTCATATCAACTTAAAATTTGGAACATAATTTAATTAGACATATGGCTTTAATTTTATAGCAAATGTAGGTTTCAAAATATTTTGTAAAATATTTATTTTATGTAAAAAAATAAAAGTACACTAAAATTTCTTTACAGTAAATTTAAACTACTATAACATTTTTAATGTCTTTCTATTTTGTGACATAATTGTTTAAGTGTGATACAGACTGGAGTTGGATTTCTTTGCTTCATCTTCATCCAGTAGTCGGCAGCGGAACATGGATTTCAGTTAACGTTAGGATTGATATAAAGCTAAAATCATTCAGCAAGCATTTTCTCTGAGGACTCACAGTAACGGAATCGTTTCGGTTGTAATTGAAAAGTAGCTGCTGGTTTTTTGATGTTGATGATTTTATATGGCTTTTGTGATGTAGTGACTGTTACAGCAGAATCTATGTACTGTGGCTGTCGCTGTTACGGCAGATCTATGTACTGTGAAAACATGGAAACAGCCTCGTCAATCCCGGCGTGCACGTGGTGTCTCTCCCGAAGAACATCTGAGACATTTGGCATGCTTTCAGAAAGCTCATTATTTTATTTCTTGGTTCTCCAGAATCCCCTTGTAGTTCATTCTTATGTAATCTGTCTGTTTTCTTGATCTCAGATGTATAGAAATATAAAAATGAATGTGGACAGCAGCTCAGATCATTTAATCTTGCGGAGTTTCATGAGAAATGAGTTTTTGATTGCCGATTATGGCATCGTTGCAAATCTGAGCACCGTTTGAGACATTTTTGATCTCTTTTGTAATTCTAGAGGAGATTTGCGAAATTGCTGTGTTAAAAATATATATATATATATATGAAGAGTTTATTTGCAAAAACAGATATAACTAACGTTTTTTTAATTTTCAAAAATCATGTTTTTTATCATGTTATCATGTTTTTATTGTGTTTTATTGTGTTAGTTAACTGTATTTTTAGTTATTTTTACTTAATCAAACCCAACTGCAGTTTGATTGAGATTAATTGGAATGCACAATGAAAAAACATTATTTTTTTAATTGTTATATGAAATTGAGTTATCTGTTTTTGCAAATGAACTCTTATATGTATGTATATATATTATATATATATATATATATATAATATATATATATATATAGTTCGTACATATATATATAAACAATAAACCACATACCACAGTTCAAAAGTTTTTTTTAAAGAAATGAATACTTTTATTCAGCAAGGATGCTTTAAATGAATCAGAAGTCACAGTAAAGACACTAAAGATTTAGTTACTAAAGATTCAAATAAATATTAAAATAAATGCTGCTCTTTTGAACTTTTTGTTAATCAAAAAATCCTAGATTTGCACGGAAATATGAAGCAGAAAAAACTCTTTTCAACAGTAGAATGTGACTCTGAAGACTGGTGTAATGGCTGCTGAAAATTCAGCTTTGCATCACAGAAATCAATTATATTTTACAATATATTCAAATACAAAACAGTTGTTTTAAATTGGAATAATATTTGACAATTTTTACTGTTTTACTGTATTTTTAGTCAAATAAAAGCAGCCTTCATGAACATAAGAGACGTCAAAAACAAAACAAAAAATGAACAGACCTCAAACTTTTAAGCTTCAATGTATATTAATAATTTATCTTGAGCAATTTATTAACACTTTGCCTCCAAACCTTACAATAATGTTCTTTGTTTTTGAAACTGAAAATGGGGAACGACCTGCATGAAACATTGACATGGAAAGCTTCAGTCAGACGAGCCAAAGATATCTGATGTAATGATTGTTCTGTGACAAATGAACTGTCAGAGGGACGTCGAACGCTTCGGAAAGTTCCCCAGGGCTGATGGTGCATGCTGGGAATCGTCCCAGAAACTTACATGGAAGCGATGGAAAATCCTGTACAGGAGTGTGACGTTCCACGTCTGTGATGATTTATGAGTGCTGGGAGTGTAAATGCACATTGAGTTCATTGTGTTTAGTGCGGCGCTGGAAACAGAGCTTTATTTAATCCACACTGTCATTTTACATCGATTTATTAACAACAAGATGGATGTGAGCAGTTCAGCATGTTAGTGAATGTCCCGCTGTGGAATCATTACAGATCATTATAGTCAGTGTGTGAAGATGTCTTAAAGAGACAGTTCACCCAAATGAGAGTTCAGTCATCATTTACTCACCCTCATGTATTACTTACTTTCCTACCGTTCAATTCATTTAAACTATCACTCTCAAAAATGGCAAAAATACCATAAAGGCATCCTAACATTCATCCATGATCAGATTTTTTCAAGTCCTCTGAAGTCATATGATGCAAATCTCAGTTGCACTTGTATTTAATTACAAAATAGCATCTTTAGATGTGCCGGTACTTTTTTAATGGCATTGATTCACAGTGCATGTTTTTGTGTGTTTTTTTTTTTAAAGTGATTTTATGGCTATGAGAAGTCTTAAAGACTCAATATGGTCAATATCTAAAGCTATCATTTGGATTACAATATTGTGCATGAGTCATATGATTATATTATATTATATTATCCCCAAGGCTGCATTTATTTAATCAAAAATACAGAAAAAATGTGGAAATATTATTACAATTTTAAAAATGTGTTTATTTCTGTATTTATGTTTGTATTATCATATCCAGTCTTCAGTGTCACATGATCTTCAGAAATCATAATTAATATGCTGATTTGCTGCTCAAGAAACATTTCTGATTATTATTAATGTTGAAAACAGTTGTGCTGCTGAATATTTTTGTGCAAACTTCCTTTTCAGGATTCACAGATGAATAGAAAGTTCAAAAGAACAGCATTTATTTGAAATAAAAATCCTTTGTAACATTATTAATGACTTTACTGTCACTGTTGATCAATTTAATGCGTCCTTGATGAATACAAAAAAAAAAAACATTTTGTCGACCTTAAACTTCTAAACTGTTATAAATATATACACGCGTGCGTCTGCGTGTCCCGTGCGTTGTGTCTGTCTGTCTGTGTGTGTGTGTGTGTGTGTGTGTGTGTGTGCTCTGTGTCTGTCTGTCTGTGTGTGTGTGTGTGTGTGTCTGTGTGTGTCTGTGTCTGTCTGTGTCTGTCTGTGTGTCTGTGTGTGGTGTGTGTGTCTGTGTTGTCTTGTGTTGTGTCTGTGTCTGGTCTGTGTGTGTGTGTGTGTGTTGTGTGTGTGTGTGTGTGTGTGTCTGTGTGTCTGTGTGTGTTGTGTGTGTCTGTCTCTCTCTGTGTGTCTGTCTCTCTCTGTGTGTGTGTGTGTGTGTGTGTGTGTGTGTGTGTGTGTGTGTGTGTGTGTGTCTCTGTGTCTCTGTGTCTCTGTGTGTTTAACCAGCTCTTGTTCTCTGTGTTGTTTCAGGGTCCGGTGGGACTGATTGGATAACCGGAGTGAACGGACAACCTGGAGAAAAGGTAAAACCGATCTGTATCTTAAACCACACAAGCGTCATGATCCACATTTATTCGGTGTTACTTGATTTCTGCTAGAAAATCTCTTTATTAAACATGACAGTGTATAGTGAAACCTGATTTCAGATTGAAATACATCTGAAAATGTAATTATGTTTGTGTTTTTAATTATTCTTCAGGGTGATCGAGGTCCTCCTGGTCCTTTGGGTCCTCCAGGAGAGAAAGGTTCAACAGTAAGAACTTATTTCACATTAGCAAACATATATTAAAATGCATTGCACTGCAAAAAAATGATATTCTTACTCGTTTTTTTTTTTTTTTCTTGTTTTCCAGTAAAAACATCTAAACATTCTTAAATCAAGATACATTTACTTGAGAAGCAAAATAACATAAGATTTTAAGTCTTATTTAAAAAAAGGAGAAAAAAAGTGTTTATGCTTAAAACAAGAAACATTTTTCTGACCAGATCATTCTTAAATCTTTGAATTCTGAATAACAAAAAAAAAAAACTTACAGACCCCAAACTTTTGTTTTATTTTATTCTATTTTATTTTATTCAAAGCATTCTTAATTCTTCAAATAATACATAATTTTGCACAAGTATACACATTATGAGAGTGTTTCGATTGTTGTACTGAAAAACAAGGTAAATATATTGAGGAAGAACATTATTAATAATGATAAATTATACTGGTCCTCTTTCATGAAACACCAGCAGAACGAATCGTTTCTTGTATGTAAATTGTTGTGTGATGCAAAACATGTGTAAATCACTTGTGAACAGATTTCTGTATAAATCATTTATAAAACTGAGTTAGTCCAATCTGAATCTGTTCACTAGTTAGTTGGGTCACTGGTTAGTGGGTTTATGGTGTTAACCGTGTGTCTGTTTAAGGGGTATCCGGGTCTTCCAGGAGGTCCTGGGGATTTCGGCCCGCAAGGTCCATCAGTAAGTTTACCCATGATCCTCTGCGATTTGAGATGCAGATTTTGGTTTGAAAGATTGAGGTTGAGAGTAACTTTCCACTTGAAAGCTGAAATTTTACTCTCTTTCTGTCTGTCTCTTTTTCTCAAGGGTCCACATGGGCCGAGAGGAGCAGCAGGTGTTTCCGGGCCAGAAGGACGAAGGGTAAGACGACTAGTGAAAGAAATGAATGCTTTTTTTCTTTAGCTAATGATGTCAATGCGGCTAGAACAAAGCAAACTGGAATCTGAACTGGAGTAGAGAGATTCGATTGGTGGAAACCTTTGACTGACTGCAGATTTGGCTTATAAGCCCATTTGGGTGATTTTTACCAAGAAATAACCAGGTATTTCAAGTCAGATTTATAAAACTTGAGAAAATTGTAGCACTCCAAACAGGAAAGATGAAGTCCTTGTACTGCAGGTGCGTAGAGCCAGTAGGATACGTGAAAATGAACAAGAGGGTGGCTAACCGCACACTGATCCACTCAAGACTGAAAACGTCTACAAAAACATATTTTTTCATTTTATAAATTGCATCGATGCTAAAAGTGCAAAGTGCATGTGAGTTAAAAACAGATGGACACGAGCAAGCAAACAGAGGTTTCAGTGCTCCTGAAGATAGCAATGTGCTGAAACATCTGCTTACTTGCTCGTGTCCATCTGTTTTTAATTAAAATACAATAAAAATACAGCCACAAAGCAACAAAATATTAATGGTCTTTTTAAAAAAATACTAATTGTCTTTATATATATAAAAAAAGAATTATATTAAATTATAATTTTATCTGTGTCTTATAAATCTGAGTTTGAGGAGCACTGAACATAGCAATGTGCTGAAACGTCTGTTTGCTTGCTCGTGTCCATTAATCCATAATTCACATGCACTTATTGCACAATGCAATTTATAAAATAAAAAAATAGTTTTTGTAGAGTTTTTCATTCTTGAGTGGATCAGTGTGCGGTTAGCCACCCTCTTGTTCAAACTCAGATTTATAAGACACAGATCAAATTATAATTTCATATAATTTCATTTTTTTAATATAAAGAAAATTAAGCATTTTTTTAAAAGACCATTAATATTTTGGTGCTTTGTGGCTGTATTTTTATAACAAATTCATTATTGAAAATAATGTCACAGTGCAAAAAAATTCTTAATGATCCTAAAAAAGCTTAAGACTAATGATTCAGCTCTCTGTCTGTTCAGTGTGGCTAGAAGTTTTTACTGTTCTTTTTTTTCCTGAGCGAGTGAATGGTGTTTCTAGATAAACCACAGGGACCTCTAGTGGTCAAAACTAATATGTCATCTGTATGCACCTGACTAATATAAACACAGTCACCACTGATGGTCTTTATCTCACACTTATTTGAGAGGCTACTTCATCTGAATCCAAAATATAAATACATTTATATTTAATTGTATTAGCATTTTTTTATACTGACACACACTTAATAATTTGAATTAGATTTTTTTTTTTTTCATTTTAATTTTTATTGAAAATTTGGTAAAGTTTTTGTCATTTTCATTCGCTCTTGTTCTTAAAAAATGCTCTGTAAAAAAAATGATTTTTCAAAGTTGTAAATGAAACACAGGTCATTGGGAGTACATTTTACAAAAACAAAAAAAAAACTATTTCAGTTTATCTACCTCAAAATTTCACATTTTATTCAGTGTGTTACTTGGTGTTACTACAATTATTTTCAGTGTATGTTGAATTGTAGAAATATAATATATATTTTTAAATATATATATTTTTTATTTCCAGTAATGAAGATGTTTTAGTTAATGATAATAACCATGATGCTACAGAATGATTGATTGATATTTATATTATTTGTATTTTTACATTTATTTATATTCTGATTTACTTTTTTTAAAGCTGGCAGAATAATTTTTTTTTTAACATTTAAAGTGTCTTAAAAGTACAGTAGCAGAAACAGCTGGTTTAATTAATAACAGGTCACCGTGAGGGTAAATGTTTAAGGAAAACTCAATTACTTGCAGGAAAGCTTGACTAACATAATAAATGACAAAGAGAAAGAGCATGTTTGACGTGAGTCCTAATGACACAGGATGAAGTCTGTCAGGGGCCACAGAAACTGATGAAAAGAGGTTTGAGGTTCACGCCAAACTCTGCAATTAAGAGAACGTTCCCCTTCGTTCTGTTTATATAAAACAGTGCAGATCTGATTTTAATGATGGTGAGAACGGGCCACTTCAAACCCCCTTGTGAAAACATGACAGACAGATCGCTTACACGTCCTGAACAGAGCGTCGAGAGTCTCCGTTCATGAACCCAAAGTCAACAGACGAGACTCTCTGGCTCTGTGCTTCTGCTCCAAAACCTAGTGCGCATCTGCATAGACAGCTTTTAACACATTATAAGCATGTTCCAAATGCAGTGGCTATTCAATACATTATAGTGCCTTTTAAGATCCCTTATTTTGAATAAATACTGCAACAAGCTCAGTCCAAGATTGTGGACAAAATAAGAGACATTTTGTTATAAAAATCCCTTTTATAATCCCATATATAATTCATTCAGTACTGAAAATGATAGATTGAATTGAATTGTTTAATGATATGTGATATTTGTATTTATTTTATTTTTTGCAGTTATTTATATACTATTGTAGGTATATTATTTATGTACTATTGTATTGTATTGAAAATGAGTTTTCATTTTCATTTTAGTGTAATTTTTAGTAGTTTTGTTATGTACTTTAATCATTTTATTAGTTTTTGTTATTAATATATATAATTAGCTTTAATTTATTTTCATTTTTGTTTTAGGAATTTTAGATATGTGTTTTAGTCATTTTTATTGGTTTTTCAATATTTTTAGCTTTAATTTATTTTTATTTTAAGTTGAATTTCAGCAATTATAGTTGAAGTTTTAGTAATGTTGCTTTGTGCTTTTGTAATTTTTTATTATGTTTCTTTAAATATTTCTATTTGAAACTATTAGATTTAAAAACTATTCAAACTGTTATAATCAATAGTGAGTTAAGTGCTCTATATAGTGTGTTCCAAAGTGGTCACTAATGAGGTTGCATGTTGGTTATGCTTACTGTATATAGACAGTAGACAACAGACAGCGAAGCAGTGCACTAGTTTCTGTAACAGATCTTCTTTGGTTTTGTTTGGATTGTCCTTGATTCCCGGTGTGTTTGGTCTGGCGTGAGGCGTCTCCGCTCTGTTGGCTCATTGATCAACCAGCTGGACTGTTTATAAAGATGAACTTGATGTAATAAATCTAATAGATTTTGGGCTGTTTAGCTTTTCATAATATGTTGTTTCAAACTAGAAGAAAGAAAACATCCAAAATACACTTTCAGGTTTATTTTATGGCACGCTATCCATTTTTGCATTTGTAAATTTCAATTAAAAAATCTTTAAAAGTTTTCTCCTCCACTTCAGCAGCACTTACATTCACCAAACTAAGCAGTTTTATTTCTATTTATATTCTGAAGGTTTTTACTGAGGGGTTTGTTCATATATCATTCACACTGATTTATACAATATTTTATCCCTAAAAACATGGTGATTTTTTTCTATTTTATCTTTTATTGTTACTTTCATTCTTTTTTTCTGAATTTCATAGGTTTTAGTGAAAACAGAATCTTCTTTTAGATTAGTGGAAAGAAAATATCCAAAATAAACATTAGAGTTTTTATTTTATTGTGTGTTATTGATTTGCGTCTCTAGATTTCAATTAAAATACATATCTTTAAAAGTTTTTTCTCCACTTCAGCAGCACTTACAAACACCAAACTTGGCAGTTTTATTCCTCTCTATATTATGAAGGTTTTTACTGAGGGGTTTGTTCATACATCATTCACCTGAGTTTATGCAACAGTTTATTAATAAAAACATGGTGAAATATATTTTTCTGATTTATGGAGTGATAAAAAGAGATATCCAAAATCCCCTCTACAAAAATGTTTAACTCTAATATGTCAATAAAATCAAACAAGGATTTTGAATTTAGCTTTATGCGATGTTCAGATTTATCTTCTGGAATTTTATGCAATTTAGTGCATATTCAATTAGATAATACATCATTTGCACATCTAAACACTTTAGAAAACTTCTAATACACTTTTTTTTGCCATTCTTAATATAATCCATCAACTGGTAAGTATGGTGATATCTATTTGTTACATTTTTTACCCTGTTCACCTATTGTGTTTTTTTCTTTTAGGGCCCGAGGGGACCTGACGGCCCTCCAGGAGAGCCGGGCCCTGAGGGCGTAAAGGTACCAGCGTCTCCTCTACAGACCCAAAACATATACACACAGAGAATTATATAGCTATGTAAAAGTTCAAATCTTTTGTTCTGGGAAAACTTTGTGATGACATTTATGTCTCTTTCTCTGTGTCGTACACCAACTTCCTGTTCTAATAGGAAATATATCACACAGGATAGAAAACTGCACTTTCATGGAGCCTTTCACACCACTACAAAACCCAAAACAATTGCATTGTGATTTGCATTACAAAGCTACTCAGTGATTGTGATGAACAGACACACGTCACACATGCTTGACAGCTCGACCGCTTTTGTTTTACAGGGTGAAAAGGGATCACCAGGGAAGAATGGAGCTCCGGGATTCATCGTAAGTAACTCTGAACACTTGAAAATCAATTCAAAATGTACAATTTTGATTACATTATCCCTAGAAGTTAGAAGAATCTGACAAAATCTTCACTTGGGACATTTTCATATGGAAAAACAGCTTGATCTCACATCATGTAGATTTCAACCACAGACAGTTTTGAGCTCATTTTGGTTCAGAGGAGATCAGTAAGCTTCAGTTGAACTCTTTCATGTGTGTTTGTTTGTAGGGTAAAGCTGGAGCTCCAGGGAAGAGAGGAGCAGCAGGAGCGCCTGTAAGTCTCATTCTAACAATTTATTTAAAAACACTTCATATTATAATATACTTTATTAAAAAAAAAAGTTACATTTTATGTCAGAAATACTAATATTTTGTTTAAATCCTTTGAAAATTACTTTCTTTTAATACTCAAAAGTGTCAAACTAATGGCATTAAAAAAATACAGTATGTTGCTAAAATAAATAATATTACTCAAAAGTATTCAAATAATCGTGTTAAGTCAAATATGTTGCAAAAAATACTATTATTTTTGTTTAAATAAATACTATTATTTTATTTGTGTACTCAAAGGTTTTAAAATAATCATAATAAAATTGTAAAATGTTGCCAATTTTTTATTTGTTTAAATAGATATTGTTGTTTTCTTTTAATGCTAAATAAAATATAAAAATAACAAAAATATTAAAATAATTATATTAAAATAGTCCAATGTGTTGCCAAAAATACTATTTAAAAAATACTAATTTTTTTAATACAATTTTCTTTTAATATTTAAAAGTATTAAAATAATTGTATTAAAATATAGTATATTGCCAAAAATACAATATTTAAAACTAAAATTGTTTTTGTTTAAATAAATACCACTATTTTATTTTATATTTAGGTATTTAAGCAATCTGACTAAAATAGTAAAATATGTTGTCAAAAATACTTTTTTTTTCTTAAATAATTGCTATTATTTTGTTTTAATGATCAAAATTATTAAAATAATTGTTAAGCAACCAGAATTGTATAGTGGAGCCTCCTTATGATTCCCATCCCTATTCATCACACATATCGCAGGATGTTGAGATGTCTCTGGTCTGAGACGTTGTGTCGAGCGTCTGTGTTTTCCTGTAATAAAGTGCGTGTGTGTTCGCTGTCAGGAAGTGTGAAGTGTGTGTCGAAGCGTTTAGTGTTCACACAGGCCTGAGGGGTTTTAATGCTCTCGAGCTCACAGCGTCCTCTAGTTGCTGACTGTGATTGTGTAGTTCTGTTCGGTGTTTCACAGCCTCATTAAAGCGCTGCGGATTCATTCATAACTCAGATGATTTATGATGTTTAAACTGCAGGCTTCCTGTGAACAGATAATCCCTGCTTTAATGCTGCAGATGTGTGGTGATGTGATCCAGTGACACACCTGTTTAATAATAGTGAATCAGAGCTCTAAGATACTGTCAGAGATGACTGGTGAATGTTGACAGACTGTTAGCAGCTCATTCAACAGCAAAATATACAGTACACTAGTGTTCAAAAGTTCAGGGTCTGAAAAAAATCTCTTCTGCTCACCAAGGCTACATTTATTTGATAAAAAAAAAACAGTAATATTGTGAAATATTATTATGTAACATGAATTATCAGCATCATTACCCCAGTCTTCAATGTCACATTATCCTTCAGAAATCAATGTGCTTGTGTGGTGTTATATTGGTTTAAAAAAAAACAATATGAGCAAAATATGTTGCCAAAAATATTATTTTTACTTAAATACTATGAAAAATAATATATTATTAATATTTAAAGATTATTTAATACTATACTCAAAGGTATTAAAATAATTAAATAAAAATGGTAAAATATGTTAATACATGTAAAATATTATTATTGTTGTTGAAATCAATACTATTATTCATATTAAAATGGTCAAAATGTTGCCAAAATATGTTTGTTTTGTTAAAATAAATACTATTATTTTAATAATCAAAAGTATTAAAATAATTGTATTGAAATAGTAAAATGTTGGCAAAAATTGTTTTATTTAAATAAATATTACATTTTAATACTCAGTTATTAAAATGATCTTATTAAAATGGTCAAATGTGTTGCCAAAAACGTTGTTTTTGTTTAAATAAATACTATTATATTTTAATATTCAAGACTTTGAAACTAGCCAATTATAAACCAGGTTCATGCCTTAAAATGTTTTCTGATTGGATTTATCATGAATATTTTTTGCTTGAATATGAAGCCCGTGAAGTGAAGGTATACTTGAGAGGGTCACATATTGAAGCGTTTATGACTGTTATTAATGCATCTTTGTGTAAGTCATATTTACTGCTGGAAAATGAAGTGCACTTATGACTTTTGATGAATGGGGTGATAAAACTCCACCATTGATGTTATTAAAGCACTACAGCACTCACAGTATCAGCGGTGTGTTGGTTTGAGCAGTCATGGAAACTGAGCGTCGAGCATCTCTGTTGTGGGAACAGTGAGATTTCACTGAGAAATACTCTGATAAGACAGGTGGACGTTAAAGCCAGCGGTTCCTGTTTCTCCGCGTATCAGCGTCTGATAAAGACGGAAAGAAAAACAGATGAAAATGAGAGCAGAAAGGCTGTGGGTCCCTGCTGGATGGCTCATGGTTACATTTCCATCATAGAAACAAACACAAACTCAGATGTTTCCATTCTGTAAAGGAGCAATGTACTACTAAATCATAAAATGTGTTTAACAAATCACTAATAATTGATATGCTCATTTGGACAATAGCTTGTGACTTATGAGCACCTGTGTTAATATTTGTCTTCTTGCATTGCTCAGATTTTGCTCTTTCATAGCTAATATACAGTAGGTGTCATTTAAGAATCAGTTTTGTCTCCTACAATTCCTTTGGAGAAATCAAAACACACAAATGAGACAGTCATTGTCATCCAGTATAAGTTTAGAGCAGTAAAATAAATGTGGAAAGCAGCTCCGAACATGATATTGTAGAGATCTCATTTGATCTGTGAGTCGTTTTTTTAAACTGAATAATGTGTAATCTGATTTTATGATGTCTGAACATGTGTATGAATCACATATATATTTAGAGTGTGTGTGTGTGTGTGTGTTGCAGGGTAAAGCAGGTCCTCCCGGAAGCACAGGTGAAAAAGGTCCTCCAGGTGAACCTGTGAGTATTACAACACAAAATACAACAGTTTGCATTCTTAAATGAGCCTCCTTTACATAAAAAGGAATGTTCTTACGTAGAAAATTTATTAAAAAGACTCATTATGCATGATACTGCTCTATAGCAGCACATATAGTGCCAGGTTTAGTGTTATTTTAGTATTATTTATTATTTTTGTACTATTACAGTATTTGGTGTGTGTGTGTGTGTGTGTGTGTCTGTATGTATGTATGTATGTATGTATATGTAATTTATAATAATTTATATATTTTTGAATAAATACTAAGGCATTTACTTTTTTTTTGTTTAAGTTGTAGTAATTTTGTTGAGTGCTTTTGTCACTTTTATTACTTTTTTATTAGTGTGGTTAGCTTTAATTTTATTTCAGTTTTAGTCATTTTAGTGCTTACACTTCTAATTTTCATAAATTTTTATGGTTATTTTTTTCATCTAATGTTATTTATTTCAGCTTTATTTCAATTAACAAAAATGATTTTTAGTATTTTTAGCCTTTAGTTTTAACTATAACAACCTGAATCAGTTAAATGCATGTCATATTTAAATAAAACACAGTTTTGGACTGCAGTAAAGTAGCATGATTGAGTGTAGATTATATAAGATCTAAAACTGCATCAACTGAAGGATACTTGTTTGCATTGCACATTGTGTTCATATGGCTAGCAATGTGCTAAAGCTTCAGAAATGTGCTGTGTATAGTCTCAGCAAGCGTGCATGGCGTGACTCGTTGATGCATCTTTCTTGTGTAACACATGTAAGTCATGATGTGAAGACTTCCGAGGGTTTGTGAGGCGTTTTGCTGCTCATTGTGGCATTTCTGGCATTGAACACGAGTGTTTTGTGTCATTACGTCTAAATGTAATCAGCAGCTCTGTCAGCAGATGAAAGATTTTTAACAGTGTTTCTGGAACGGGTTCTTGTTTCCAGTCTTTGATGCCATGTGCATCTCAATGTCCTCGTGTTGATACACGCTTATGCGCACATTTAAACATGCATCCACACTTTTGTGCTGTTCATGTGTGCATTAAAACATACACGCCGAAATTCAGCTCTAGCCAGGCATAATCGAAAGATCTCTTCACATCCTGCGCCAAGGGCGATTGTAAATCTCATTTATAATATCAAAACAAGACCGTTTATGGGAAATGTGTTTGAATTATGCATGACTTCATTATTTCATGTTTATTTGATTGTTTAGGGCTCCAGAGGCCCTCCGGGGGACCCGGGACCAGATGGAGAGCAAGGTCACGAGGTACTTCCTGAAAGAAACTGAATTTTTGTGTGCAATGGATTTCTTCTGTGTTCAATTATGCAATAACATGCAACTTAAAAAAGGGATAATTCAGTACAGTGCAAAGTTATATAATACTGAATTTAATATAGATGACATAATATAGGCACCCGAAGGAGTGTAAAACAACACAGTGCACTGCAGAACCGTTAATAATAGCACATTTTAATCGTTTAGTAAATTAATTATGTTGCAGGTTATTTAATTTAGCATTATTTTTGTGTTTCGAGTCTGATATATGAGCACACATGTTATTTTGACTTCTTGTTCTCGTCCGCTTGTGTTTTCCCCTCTTTTGTGCATGCACAGGGACCTCCAGGACCTGAAGGAGAGCAGGGGCCTGTGGGTGAACCTGGAATCAAGGTGAGGCAAAACCCTGTAAAGCCTGACATGAAACAATAGACAGAAATGCAAATTGAAATGGAACAGATGATTGAAACTTTAGATTAAAATATTAAAATAAATTTAGCAAATGTGTTTATTGTGGAGTTTTATATCAAAAGCATAAGGCTTTTATGGCTCATACAGTCTGATATAGTTAGAATATGGAGGAAAAACAGCTCAATTTTATTCAGAGGCCCAAAGTGAGCAAAAATACGCAATTTGGTGCAGATGCTGATATTTATATGGACTAAAAGTAAGATAAAATTCTGCTGCTTGTGATGTAAATCAGTGAGATCTTTATAACAGTACAGCAGATACTGACATAAAATGATCTAAATATCAGAGGTAGCTCTATATCTCCAATAATATGTCTTAGTAAGATGAGATTGAAATGATCCAAACATATAATGCAATGCAATCCAGTGATGATTGAGAGATGAAGAAATAAAGGCTCCTCAGAAGATGTGAGATGAAGATCATTCCTCCGCTGAGGAACAGTGAAAGTAAAGCTTATTGAAACAAACGCTCCTCAAAAGATCCTGATGATCAGATTTGAGACGCACTGATTTTTCTAAAAAAAATGATTGATGAAGAATCAAGTAAAGCTGAGCTGCTTCAGTCCAGTAAGTGTTCATCTGGAAATATTACTACAGTTATTCTGACGTTTACTTGATAAAAATCAGTAATGATTTGACAGCAGAAAGACACTGAAGCAGCAGCTGAAGCTGGATGTTTGTACAATTATACTGAAAAAAATGATACAGTAGGCTTTATAGGTTTAAAGAGATCCAAAAATGACTATATTTCTAATGCTGTGGAACACAAATGGAGACATTAAGCAGAATGTCCAAGCTGCTGTTTGCAATGAAATGGATGATTTATACTGACAAGCTCCAATAAAAACAGTATTAAACTGTTTGCATTTGCAACTGTGTCTTTCTGTCTTTTTCCAGGGTGAAATGGGGCCTGTCGGAGAGGAGGGTGAACTGGGCCAACCGGGCATCAGAGTGAGTGAAGCGACCTCATTCCTGCTCCAAAACCTTCGAGTGAACGTGATCCATCAGTGTATTTTCATTGCTTTAACTGACGTGAGCCAACAGTGTCAATAATCTGACAGAAGGACCCTCGGGCTCACACACACTAGACGTCTTTGTCTCTGGTTCCTCAATTATTCAAGCAATTCTCTGTGTTTGTTATTGGATATTATGGCATCGGGAGCAGCGTCCTACCCGAGTGAATCTCATGAAACCTGTCATGCATTTTTCCGGCTCGTATTTCACCCCAAAATAAATCATAAATTTCATTCTCAGTACATTGTTATTCAAACTATAAAATATTTATTCACAATCTTGCTAATATTGCAATCAGATATGTTGATTTAGTAATACAAATAAAAATGTCTGTAATAGTTAATAGGAAAAACTAATAAGCACATTTCTGCTGCAGTTTCAGCTGGTTTTTGGGATGAATCCCATGATGCTTTCCTGGTCTTACATGTTACTGTTTGTTTTAGGGTCCTCCAGGGCCACCTGGAGAGGACGGGCATCAAGGGATGGACGGACCAAAGGTGAGGCTCCAGATTAAGTTTCTTACTCGCATTTGCATTTACATTAATGCATTTATCTAAATTGACTTGCACTGCATTTATACATATTGTCATGCTTTTCCTGGGAGTCAAACCCATGACCCAGCGTTGCTAGCACCATGCTCATCATTTGAGCTACAGGAACGCTTTTACAAGTTGAAGTGGTTTTGGTTTTTGAATAAAATTAGGCATTTTAATATTTATTTTTTAAATTCTTGCCAGCTCTAATACAACAAAATTTAAGATTTTGGTTAAAACTTTACTGCTTTAGCATTTTGTAAAATGTTTATTTAAAATTTTATTTTTGTAATTTATTTTCTATTTGATCTATTTTACAAACCCGGTTCCAAAAAAGTTGGGACACTGTACAAATTGTGAATAAAAAAGGAATGCAATAATTTACAAATCTCATAAACTTATATTTTATTCACAATAGAATATAGATAACATATCAAATGTTGAAAGTGAGACATTTTGAAATGTCATGCCAAATATTGGCTCATTTTGGATTTCATGAGAGCTACACATTCCAAAAAAGTTGGGACAGGTAGCAATAAGAGGCCGGAAAAGTTAAATGTACATATAAGGAACAGCTGGAGGACCAATTTGCAACTTATTAGGTCAATTGGCAACATGATTGGGTATAAAAAGAGCCTCTCAGAGTGGCAGTGTCTCTCAGAAGTCAAGATGGGAAGAGGATCACCAATTCCCCCAATGCTGCGGCGAAAAATAGTGGAGCAATATCAGAAAGGAGTTTCTCAGAGAAAAATTGCAAAGAGTTTGAAGTTATCATCATCTACAGTGCATAATATCATCCAAAGATTCAGAGAATCTGGAACAATCTCTGTGCGTAAGGGTCAAGGCCGGAAAACCATACTGGATGCCCGTGATCTTCGGGCCCTTAGACGGCACTTGCATCACATACAGGAATGCTACTGGAATCACACTGGCTCAGGAATACTTCCAGAAAACATTGTCGGTGAACACAATCCACCGTGCCATTCGCCGTTGCCGGCTAAAACTCTATAGGTCAAAAAAGAAGCCATATCTAAACATGATCCAGAAGCGCAGGTGTTTTCTCTGGGCCAAGGCTCATTTAAAATGGACTGTGGCAAAGTGGAAAACTGTTCTGTGGTCAGACGAATCAAAATTTGAAGTTCTTTTTGGAAAACTGGGACGCCATGTCATCTGGACTAAAGAGGACAAGGATAACCCAAGTTGTTATCAGCGCTCAGTTCAGAAGCCTGCATCTCTGATGGTATGGGGTTGCATGAGTGCGTGTGGCATGGGCAGCTTACACATCTGGAAAGGCACCATCAATGCTGAAAGGTATATAAGTTCTAGAACAACATATGCTCCCATCCAGACGTCGTTTCTTTCAGGGAAGACCTTGCATTTTCCAACATGACAATGCCAGACCACATACTGCATCAATTACAACATCATGGCTGCGTAGAAGGATCCGGGTACTGAAATGGCCAGCCTGCAGTCTAGATCTTTCACCCATAGAAAACATTTGGCGCATCATAAAGAGGAAGATGCGACAAAGAAGACCTAAGACAGTTGAGCAACTAGAAGCCTGTATTAGACAAGAATGGGACAACATTCCTATTCCTAAACTTGTCTCCTCAGTCCCCAGACGTTTGCAGACTGTTATAAAAAGAAGAGGGGATGCCACACAGTGGTAAACATGGCCTTGTCCCAACTTTTTTGAGATGTGTTGATGCCATGAAATTTAAAATCAACTTATTTTTCCCTTAAAATTATAAATTTTCTCAGTTTAAACATTTGATATGTCATCTATGTTGTATTCTGAATAAAATATTGAAATTTGAAACTTCCACATCATTGCATTCTGTTTTTATTCACAATTTGTACAGTGTCCCAACTTTTTTGGAATCGGGTTTGTAGATAATGATGAGAAATGCACAATGTGTTGTTGCACAAACCTGTCGCCTCATAAACCATTTTCTGGCAGTCTTTATCAATATTCTGTCAAAATTGATTTATCAAAGTTATATAAATATCTAAATAGTACGTTTTACAAGAAAATGCTTCTTTCTATTTCAAAATTTCATGTTTAATTCAATGTTACTTGTCGTTTCTTTGAAAGGTTTCACTCAGAAGTTGCTAGTAAATTTCATAAATAATTACAAAGTTAATCCTTCAATTGTTTTTCAGTTATTCAGCACCAACAGTACATAAGTTGTATAAAAACTGTTTGCTGAGAATTTTTTCTTTGGTTGGCCTAGTATGCTCTTGGGTACATTGTGTTTTATTTACCATATTTTGTTGATTCCCAAATCCATTGTACCGAAACCCACACATTTTTGGGAAAAATTCTCATTTAAGGTTTGTTTTTATTCTGTTATAATTCTCAGGGTGAGCCAGGCGACCGTGGACCAATGGGAGAAGCTGGAGAAAGGGGCGAGATTGGTGACTCTGGCCCAATAGGACCTCCTGGAGATCCTGGGAAAAAAGGCTTCCCAGTGAGTGATGAAAGAGTGATGGAGTGAATCTAATCTGCATTTGTCATTTCATTGTGTGTAGTGGACAAAATCTCTCCAAACAGCTCTTTAGATAATGCAAAATAAAGTGTATTTTGAGATGAAATTTGAGATGATGATGATGATGATGATGATTTTGAGTCTGAAATTTGTTCTGGTAATGTGAAGTTAAAGCAGATGTTTCTTCATCAGGGACCTGAGGGCAAACAGGGTCTGCTAGGTAACCGTGGACGTCCAGGAAAGAAGGTAACCAAAACTTGTGGATCAAAATAAATTATGTCAACTAATCTGAATTAAATAGCATTCAAACAATGCATGGGACCATTTCATTTTAATTGCACAAAGGTGGAAACAGAAATCTTTACAATCGGCAGTATTGTGTCAGAAATAAAATGGACCTAGAATAGAGCCCTGCGGAACTCTTTTTCACTTTGGTTTGATTGGGACGCATTCTGCTCTGTATTTTCACAATACAGTCTTTTTTTTCTTGTCATTCTCACTTGTAAACAACTCAAACCAGTCCTGCTCATTGATATTTCCATCTTACTCTTTGGTAGGGTGAAAAAGGGCCGCCAGGTCACTTGGGAGAAATGGGCTCATCTGGCGAAATCGGACAGACGGGGGAGAGGGGACTCAAAGGTGCTCGAGGAACCAGAGGACCCGCAGTTAGTGTGCTTTCTCCTTTCATGCATCCCTTCACTCTTTCTGATGTTGAGAAATGGCTGTGCAAAGCCCAAAGACGATTAAGTATCTTAATCACCATCACAAAGGGACTGCAATAGCAGTGCAAAACAATACAGTACGAATGAGAGAGATGGATGCACTAAATTTATTAATAAGGGGAAATTTCAAAGTGTTCTGAAGCTTGAACCCACAACCTCAGAATTATGCTGTTGTAAATGATTTCACCACTAGGGGAACCTTAGACAATAGTGTATTATATGAATAACTGCTGCTTTTTTGCCACAGAATTACAGTACAAATGTGATTGGTTCAGACATGTTAGTTGGTTATTTTGTTAGGTATTAGGTATTAAAAATATGTACTATTATTTTTGTATGAGCTGAAACAGTGAGCGTAATAATTTGCTAACATGCTGACAATGAGTTTTATTTTCAAACTCGCTGCTTTTACAGGCTCAATTAAGGCATGTGTAAACATTCGCAGGATTTGGAATTGAACCAAAGCTTTTTGATGGGATTTACACTAATGCCATTAGAGATACTAGGGACTAATCCGCTTTTCTTGTACAATGCAGTTAAGATCCTGCTGATTTGGTGGTTTTAGGCCGGATTTTATAAGCAGAGAAAATGTCTGGGATTGTTATATTTTGCCCCTGCTTTTTCTTCAGGGATTAACGACATCATTGAAATGTAAAAACAAGTGTAGTTAGGGAAACTTAGCATCTTGTTTTCATAAGCAAATGGTTTTCCAAGAAGTCATAATGGGATGAGCAGCAGGAGTCATTTTTTTAAGACTCCATCCAATAATGTGTTTTTCAGCACAGGAAACTCAGGTTATTTTTAGCAGGTTATTTGTTGATGTACGACGAGTATGCCACAAAACACAAGCTAACGTACATGAGTGTGTTTTGTTCATTACCTTTCAGGGTCGACCAGGAGTTATGGGACCTCAGGGAGAGCCAGGACTTCAAGGATACACAGTGAGTTTCATGCATACAAATATATGCACTTATGAATGCTTACAAAATCACACTCACATTTGCAGTTTTGAGAGTGAACCCCTTAATTATCGTTTTTGTGTATGTTTGAATAAAGGAGTCTTTCGCTATTTTTTTGTATACGTCGACCAACCAGACATGATTATCGATTAATTATCTCAAAATGTTCAAATATCTGCCGGTTATTCGGCCCAGTCAGTCTATCATCATTCCTAAAAAATATTACTTTGGATTAGACAAGGAAATTTCTATTTTTATCTTTATTCTCTGTTTTTCTTTAACTATAGGGTCACACTGGTAAGCAAGGTCCAGCAGGCCCCCCAGGACCAAAGGGAGAAAAGGTTATTCAACATATTTTTATATTTTGAATGATAATCTCAGTCTAAATGCCATATTTGAGTTACATATAATGCTTGAAATTGTATGCAATATATGCAAATATGCTTTTTTTCAAAGCAGTAAATCCTATTGTGAATGTTTCTATAACTGGTATAAAGCCAGAGTTAAAAAAAAATAGTGTTAGAATCTGAGTTTGACTGATTATGTGTGTTTTTCAGGGTTACCCAGGAGAAGACAGTAAAACAGCAGGACCGCCCGGGCCCTTAGGTGAACCAGTAGGTCTTAATTTCCTTTAACTTCCTGTTGTTGTCCAACACCTGGACTGTAATCAGTAAATAAAGAGGCGGTGATATTTACATCACTTTAATGAAGAAATAAGACAACATATCAGTGCTTGTGTTTGTATAGGGCGCTCCAGGAGAGAAGGGTGAACGTGGAGAACCAGGAGATAACGGATATCAGGTTAGTGTCTCTATAAGGAGGAATTTCATGGTTTGTAAAAATCCTTCCTCTTCACTAACTAGCTTAACTACCACTTAGAACTCCTCAGAAACTGCATAGCAACACCCTAGCAACCACACAGCAACATAATACAAAATTGAATAGCAACACCGTAACAACCACACAGCAACATAATCAGAAATTGCATAGCAACACCCTAACAACCACACAGCAGCATGATAAAAAACACTCAGAACACCTCAGAAACTGCGTAGCAACACCCTAGCAACCACACAGCAACATGATCAGAAACTGCATAGCAACACCCTAGCAAGCACACAGCAACATGATGAGAAACTGCATAGCAACATCCTAACGCAACACCCTAACAACCACACAGCAGCATGATAAATAAACATTCAGAACACCTCTGAAATGGCATAGCAACATGATGATAAACTGCATTGCAACACCCTAGAAACTACACAGCAACATGATGAGAAACTGCATAGCAACACTGTAGCAACCACACAGCAACAAAAAATCTCTGGAAACACCTTAGCAACAGTATAACAGTGTCTGTTTGGAGCACCAGAGACTCCGCTTGTGTTCTTTTGCTGATTGTTCTTCAAATGATTTCCTTCCAGTTGATCTAGATTAAGCTAGTCTGGATCCTGCAGCGCTGCAGGCCTGTTTTCATCACAAACGGTCCACACTCACATAATTTTTTTTTTTATGTCAACACTGCAGTAATGTGTGTGTGTGTGTGTGTGTGTGTGTGTGTGTTTTAGGGTCACGCAGGGGTCACAGGTGCCCGTGGAGCAATCGGTCAGCAAGGATCTTCTGTAAGTCTCATGTGTGAAAAACACTGCACCTCTGGTCCAAAACTGCTGCTGTCCACCTACATAGACAGCAGTCAGTGCATCATGCTAACAGTGCACTGGAAATTCAGCTCACAATAGAGTTTGACCTTTGCATGTTGTATGTGTTTGATGCATGTCTTTGCATCAGAAGTTGCACACTATGAATTAAAAGGTTGTCTAGGTAGGCGGCTCACTAGGATTTGGAGCACAGAGTTTTTGTTGCATAACATTCCTAATTAAGTTGCCGGAAAATTTGACGTACCAAAGCTAATGTTTGCAGTTTTTTCTCTGGTTAATTTTGGCCGTTGGCCACATGTCTCCAGAGCAGCGGAACATCACACTGAAGTGTCTGCTTGCATAATGAAATTAAAGCACAAACTTTTTATTTTTTCCCAGGGATCTCCTGGGCTTCCTGGTGAAGCAGGACCCATAGGCGAGAAGGGAGTTCAGGTTTGTAACTAGCACTCTACTTACACTATTTATGCCGTGTGTAGTTCATATACTGTGTGCAGTTTGTGTCCAGACTCATGAAAATCTTCTTGAGAAATAAGTTAAGAAATTTCTTAAGATAAATTCCACAAAGTTCGTAAGAATGTTCTCAAGTGCAATTCTTGAAAGTTCTCAAACATGTTCTTAAGAACATCTTAATTTTTTTTTTCTTAAGAATAAAATTACAGTCTTTATCTGACTGAATACATGGCTGAAGACTCACTGATAAACTCTCAATTCAAGGATAGTCTTTTTGCGCTTCCTGCTGATTACGCTAATAATCATAATAAGTGCACACACTATTTTCATCACGACTAGTGATGAAACGCTCCGTTTTTTTAATGCGCCGTGTTTTTAAACAGTTGCTTTTAAAAAGCCTGTCTCTAGTGGCAGCAATCTGTTTCATTCATTTTTGCGCTCTCTTCCGAGTGAACGCTTCCCGTATGTGTGACTACTGTATGTGGGGATATCCTAACTTTAAGAAGTTATTTACGAATTAGAATTCTTCTTAAATTTTGTCTTAAAAACAATCTTAAGAAAAAACATAAGAATATTCTTAAGAAGAATTTTTGGGAATACAAAATATTCTTAACTTTTTTCTCAAGTTAAAAATAAGAAGAAAGACTTGGCAGTTAAGAAGACTTTTTTCTGAAGAATGTTTCGTGAATATGGCCCCTGGATAAGCTGAGGGTTATTATAGTTACATAAAACTAAAATAAACCATATAAAACGTTTTTTGTTACTTGAAATAAAATAAATGTTAAAAAAGTATTTTATTTAATTTCTCATTTTTATTAACTTGGTCTAAATTGATGTACTAAAATAACTAAAACTAAAAATATATAAAATATGTATGAAATACATATTTATGAATAAAATGTATGAATACAAATGTATAAAAACTCAAAAAAATGACAAACACAACAAAATTACTAAAACTTTTACTGAAATTAAACTGAAAATGGAAAATACAAAAATAAAATCTTTAAAAAAAAAACTACAATAGTATCTTAATGATAAAATAACTGCCTAAAATTTGCAAAAATGTGCATTATGCAACCAGATCACACTGTTATTTTAGTACATTTGAGATATTACTAGTTTTTAGTAATATTTTAAATTGGTTTTTATTTTTTATTTTTCCTTGGCAACTAGCTAAAATAAAATTAGTTTAACTTTTTTATATTTAATTTAATTTTGTTTTTTGTATTTTAAATAATGATTTTTTTTATGTTTTTGTTTAATATTTTAGTTAGTAATCCTGGTATTCTGCTTTACATCACAATGTTCTTTAACTTCTGTTTCCAGTGTTTGTAATATCAACTACAATTTTAAATTTTTCTTGACTTCTCTCATCAAACTGCCAAAAGTAAACATATCTTCATATTTAAATTGCACTAAAATGCAAAATAACACTATATATTTTCAAGAAGAATTAAGCATGCGAGCTCATATGACAACAATGTAGCATTTTTAAAATTTGAAAAATCTTCATACTGCATACTGTTTCACATAGTTTAAAAAATAGTATATAGCATATTCAGTAAGCAATAAGTAAGTGTTTATGAATTTAAAAATGACAAAAGTTTAGGGTCAGACTGTAGCAAACATAAATAGATTCCTTTAAAATCAACAGAAGTCAATGGCAGGTCGTCTCTGCAGTAGAAACACTTGTGTAACAGAATTAATTCTATATTCTTTTGTCTGCTTGTTTCTTTTTGCAAATCCATCCTGGAAAGCTCCTGTAAATATTCACAGAGCCACATTCACCGTCACAAATATCCCATTCAGATATCAGCCAATGAACGGCGTTAAAAGCCTGAGCGAAACACAATCACAGCGTTTGGCCACCCAGCGTGACTTTATTATTTTTATTCCTCTGTTATCCAGAGCATTAAAGGAATTATGTGCTCAGAGATGCTTGAATAAGAGATGATTATAGCGCTTTCTTTAGCACACCATGGAAAAATCTTTCTTTTAATTCACTCCAATCATTCTTAGGTAACAGATTTATATAAGGGTTTTGAATAAGTGTGTGTGTGTTTTAGGGACTCGCTGGGAAGAAAGGATCCCGAGGTCCCGCTGGAGCTCCAGGTCCTGAAGTGAGTATTTTACACCACATATTCATAAATCAATCATAAAATAATTATATATATATATTTTTTATAAAAATTTAATAAAAAACACTCAAAAAATACTTAGGCCTACATTTAAGATGTATGTATCTGTCATGTGTTTTAGGGTCCAATTGGTTTGCCGGGGCCCAGAGGGACAGACGGGTATCCAGGATCTGATGGGCTTCCTGGTCTTCCTGGTTTACCGGGTCTGCCTGGATCCAAAGGCCTAACAGTGAGTGTGAAGTAACAAATACTAGGGCTGCCCTCGACTAAAGATTTTTCTGGTCGACTAGTAGTCATTCATTTGAAGCATTAGTCGACTAATCGCACATTTATTAATAAACCATTTAAATCATTATAATGAGCCTTTAATTGATTTAATTCAGCAAACATTTTAGTATATCTTCTCAAGGGACAATACTACACAAATGAAATGTGGATATATTTTAGAGCAGTCAATGTGCAGCTTGTGTAGAAGTACAAATTTACTTTCCTCTAAATATAACTCAACATATAACCATTATTGTCCAAATAACTGGCAACAAAAATGAGTAAACCCTAAGTGAACATGTCAAAACTGTGTCCAAAGTGTCAATATTTTGTAGGGGCACCATTGTTATCTAGCACTGCCTTAATCCTCCTGGGCATGGAATTCACCAGAGCTGCACAGGCTGTTGCTGGCATCCTCTTCCACTCCTCCATAATGATATCACAGAGCTGCTGGATGTTAGACACATGGTGTTTCTCCACCTTCCGCTTGAGGATGCCCCACATGTGCTCAATAGGGTTCAGGTCTGGAGACATACTTGGCCACTCCATCACCTTCACCTTCACCTTCAGCAGCAAGGCAGTTGTCATCTTGCAGTGTGTTTGGGGTGATTATTATGTTGGAAAACAGTTTCTGAAGGGAGGGCATCATCTTCTGCTTCAGAATGTCACAGTACATGTTGGAATCCGTTTCCCTCAATGGACCGCAGCTCCCCAGTACCAGCAGCACTCATGCAGCCCCAGACCATGATGCTACCACCACTATGCTTGACTGTAGGCAAGGCACAATTTTCTTGGTACTCCTCACCAGGGCATCACCACACATGCTGGACACCATCTGAGTCAAACAAGTTTACCTTAGACTCATCAGACCACAGGACATGGTTCCAGTAATTCATGCTCTTGGACAGGTTGTCTTCAGCAAACTGTTTGCAGGCTTTTTGTGAGCCAGCTTCAGAAGAGGCTTTCTTCTGGGACGATGGCCATGCAAACCGACTTGTTGCAGTGTGTGACGTATGGTCTGAGCATTGACAAGCTGACCTTCCACTTCTGCAACCTCTAAAGCAATGCTGGCAGCACTCATGCATCTGTTTTTTGAAGCCAGCTTCTGCACCTGACACACAGCACAAGGACTCAACTTCTTTGATCGACCCTTGCGAGGCCTGTTCCGAGTGAAACCCATTTTGGAAAACCTCTGTATGACCCTGGCCACTGTACTGTAACTCAGTTTCAGGGTGTTACCGAACTTCTTATAGTCTCGGCCATCTTTGTGGAGAGCAACAATTCTAATTCTCAAATCCTCAAAGAGTTCTTTGCCATGAGGTGCCATGTTGAACCTCCAGTGATCAGTATGAGAGAATTGTACTCAAAGCACCAAATTTTAACTGCTCTAAAACAAGATACACAAATTTGTATGGCCCTGTCAAGCAGACAAAAACGTGAACATGATGAATAGGACATGTGGCTTTGCATGGTTAAACGACGTATAGCTGTTATCACTTAGGGTGTACTCAGTTTTGTTGCCAGCTATTTTGACAATAATGGCTGTATGTTGAGTTATTTTCAGAGGACAGTAAATCTTTACTGCTATACAAGTTGCACATTGACTACTTTAAAATATATACAAGTTTAATTTCTATAGTATTGTCCTTTGAAAAGATATACTAAAATGATTGCTGAAATGTGAGGGGTGTACTCACTTTTGTGAGATACTGTAAGTGCTCAAGTGCACGCATAAAGCTTGCCACAGCACAACGCAGAAGTAATGATTATTAATGTGTCAGGGAAAAACAGTAAGGAGGCTGTGTTAACATATAATGTATTGATACACTAGTGCTTTCATTGTTTTCGATTTAAGAGATGAAGTCGGTGACACTGACTCGTCATCTCCACAGTAGTGATGCGCATGTATGCATGTTTCATACGGATTACATAATCTGAGAATATTTGTTTTCCATTTGAATTGGTTCATTTGAAAGTAGACATTTTGCTCTCTATAGATATATATTTTTCATGTAAGGCAAGTGTACACAGAGTTTCGGAGTTTCACGCTCAAGTTCACAGAGACCGAGACGACAGAAAGCGCATCCTGTTTGCTTTCATTATATTACAAAAGCGCAATGTTTTGTTGTTATTGTGAGTGCACACACATAAACGTAGAGTCTTTAAAGATTCAAAAGATGTATTACTCTTATCTCTCTGACCAAAAATGAGGGAGTATTTTAAGAGCAAGTGAGCGCTCCGGCGCCTCCATCTGTCCTCCACACTCCGAACAGACACTTCAATAGCGCACATTTCTCTAGGTTAACATTAGATTGAGTGGCCATGTAAAGTTACTAATACTTACATATTTCAGATGGTAAGCCATATTTGAGGTTGATAAATGATGGCGAGCGTTTGGATGTCCTGCTCGATGTACTGTATTACCATAGACCAGCTGTTAACGATCTGTCCGTCACGGACTGCGTAACTTCGCCTGTGGATTTTTTTTTTCTGCGACTAAGCGACCAAAATTGTGGTCGACCAAGCCTCTTCTGGTCGACTAACGGTTAGTCGACTATCAGGGGGTAGTACTAACCAATACACACACGTGTATAAATAAAGACATACACCGATAGTTTCACTTGCGTACACATGGTTACAAGGAAACTGCTTTCCATGTACGACTAAGACATTTTCACTGCATTTCAGAAACGATCTCCGTCCACACTACACAACCGAAAACGTATGTCACATGACCATCCATGCAGGTACATCAATGAGCATGATGTTATAGTTTACACGGCCGTCAAGAATATGCAGAGCGAATGTGGGCAGCCACACCATTGTTTTGTCTCCGTTTTGGTCCGTTTACACTGAAATGCAACCCTGGAGTTTTCAAATTAAAACGGGGTCTCAGTGTTTTCAAAAGACTTTGTTTTCGAGGGTCGAAAACGCCGGAGTAGTGTAAACGACAGGCATAACCATTGCAAAAGGTATGTGTTTTAAAACGAAAACGTACTAGTGTAAACGTAGCCTGAAACATCATTCTGATGATGTAATTTCAGAATTCCACTAAGTTCTGTTATATCTGAACGTTTTTTAAAGCATTCCATAAAGTCTCGGTTATATTCAAACCTTGGTTTGGGGGCGTTATGATAAACCTTGTTAGAGTTTATATGTACAAAAAAGTGGTGTAGAAGAAATTGATAGTAAATTTTACAAATAATTACAGGGAAACAGCAAATAACAATTTGCAAACGTGACTTGTGGTGTTTACCAGTGTTATTTTAGTATCATTAATATACTATTATAGCTTTTGTTAATATTTTGAAGTAGTTTTTATTTTTATATTTTCTGTTTTCATTTTCATTTAGTTAAAGTTTTTGTAGTTTTTTGTTTGTTTTTTGAATGTCTGTAAAGATTTTCAGCTTTATTTGTAGTAATTTTAGTACTTTAAATCAAAATAAATCAAAATTACAAATGTTTAAGTTTGTTATATTTTATTAGGGTTTTTTTGCACTTAATTTTAAACTAAACAAATATTAGATATTTTGCAACTAAAATAAATCAATTTGTTATATAACAGACGTATGTCTGTTTTTTTAATGTTTTTTTTCATTTTGGTTTTAGTTTTATTCATTTCATTACTTCAACTTAAACTAAATGAAAATTAGAAATGTGTAAGTTTATTAGTTCAGTGTTTGTGTTTTTTTTTTGTTTTTTTTGGGAGAAAACTCTTGATTTTACTGCCTTAAATTTCAATATCTCTGCCCATTGTCTCGTTGAATGGCATGCATCATCTCACTTTCATGTTAGCATGTTAAATTCAACCAAAACTATATTTTTGTTTCCATATCCTACTTTTCCGCATTCTAGTTTTCTGCATAATTCAAATGTAAAAATATCTGAAAATAATCAAGGCTTCACAGAATCCTCTAAAAAATCATCACGAAGCAGCCCATTTCACCTTCATGTGAGAGAAACACTGAATACAAGACAGAAATGAGGACGTGATTTTCTTGACGATGAACAGGAAAGTCATTACACTTGGATGAACGACTGTGAAGATAAATATTAGTTTCTTTAGAATAACGTGTGCTAATGAATGGCTGTTAATCAGATGTTCATGTAAATCAGGCTGATTTGATGTTGATGTGACGTTCTTCACATGATCGATCTGCACTGGCTGCTTGATTTCTCTGTGTCTGATGAACAAACGCTGTTCTGTAACTCAGTTTTGTGTTTTTTTTCTGCTAAGCGTTCACAGATGATTTGCTGATTTTGCTGCCGTGTCTTTCATTTCTCAGCTCTTTCTTCCCGTCCTGTGTGTAAACGCTGTACATGACTGCAGACTCCTCATTAGAGCCTCATTCAGACACATCTTTAGTGTGTGGTTATATAACCAACAGCCAAATGAGTGATGCTTTTAGAACGAGTCCATTTAAATCAGTCTAATGAGGGAATACCATAGTACCAGAGCCATATTCACTATGCTCAAGAGTTTATTCTGACTGATTTGCAGATGTTAGAATAATAGTGAATTGTTGAAGACTGAAATAACATGGATGGGCATCTGGGAAAGATGAAGTGATCAGAACAAAAACCCATGAAAACTCTCTCATATTTGAGGATTGCAGCTCTTCTCTGGACGTTCATCAACTTCATCTGGGATGCTTTTAATCTTGTAATGCTTTTTTAATGCTTTTAATGATTTTGAAGGAGGAGCATGTGTGATTATGAGTAATTAATTATGCTTTCATCTGGTCCGACTCATACATTAGAAAAAAAGTTTCTACAGATATATTTTTTTTTTTTTCAGTTTTAGTTTAAATAATTTTAGTACTTCCATGTAAATTGTGGCTTTGCCAAATAAATTAAATTAAATAACTATAATAATAATTGAAGAGTTCATTTGCAATTTTTTTTTTTTTTAAATGTTAAAAAATCATGTTATTTTTGTTGTTTTTGTTTTTTGTCCTGCATTCCAATTAATATCAATCAAACTGCAGTTGGGTTATTTTGATTAAATACTAATAATAAAAAATAAAAATACAGCTAACTAACACAATAAAACACAATAAAAACCATGATTATCTGTTTTTCTGTTTTTGCAAATAAACTCTTCAATTCTTTTTATAGTTTTAGTTTCACTGAACACTAATAACTGCAGTGTGTACATGGTGCTCCAGTGAACTTCAGAGAGTCCAGTGTTGTTTTCTAGTGTATTTTCTCGTGTTGGTTCATGTGAACATCACTGGATGTGTTTAACTGGCTCTGTCTCTGTGTTTGACGTTACACTCATAAACTCTTACAGACGAATCCCAGACTCAGCGCTGTCCTTCATCAGCTCATGTTCTTTTATGTGTTTATTCTCCACAGTGAAAGCCTTGTCTTGGTTTAGGCACATTAAAGCATGTGAGGAAGTTTAATATTGCGTCTGAGTGACATGCAAAGCCATCCATCAGTTCAGCTTGTGTTTTATCTGTCATTTAACAGCAGATGTCATTAATATACAATTATAGCTTGGAGCTCGCGTTCTCTTTTTTTGTGCAATATGCATTGATGTTTATGATTTTTGCAAGATGTTGTTGTAGGAATTGTATTGAACAGTGTTTTGGATTCTGTACTGAGCTCTGATTGGCTGCTGCTTTGATTGACGCGTGTGTGCAGGGTCAGCATGGTGATGTCGGTCTGGAGGGGAGGGCGGGACTTCCTGGACCGCGGGGCGAGCTCGGACTTCCTGGTGTCATCGGAGAGAGAGGGCCAGCGGGGTCAAAGGTCAAAAACCCTGAATTCTCCCTTTAGTTTTTATTTTTACTTTGATAATGTATTATATATGTCAACATGTGCAGCACACACAGTATATACTACAGTATGCACCCTTGACCCTTGAGCTTTGACCTGTGCAGGGTGAGATGGGCTTGGTGGGCGACAGAGGGCCGGCGGGGGTTAAAGGCATGAAGGGGGCGACAGGAGACCAGGGCATGAAAGGAGAGCAAGGTGCCAAAGGAGAACCAGTGAGTGTCGTCATTTCTCATGTGTGTATTAATCAGCCGTCATTATCTGAGTCACATCGTTTTAGGCAACACTTACTGAACGGTACCATGGTATTACCATGCTTTTCTGGAGATGTAAGTATACTGTAGTGTATATACCATGAAAATACCATGGTTGCATGCTAGAGTTTGTCAGGTTATCATTAACTAAAACTAAAACTATACAAACTACTGAAAAACTACTTTGTTACTTGAAATTAAATAAACATTAACTAAAAAAAATAATTATATATATATATATATATATATATATATATATATATATACATGTGTGTGTGTGTGTGTGTGTGTGTTTTTTTTTTATATTTATTTTGGTTAGTTTCCTAAATTTTTTATTTTTGTTTAGTTTAAGTACTGAAATAACTAAAACTGAAATAAAACTGCATAAAAACTATATAGACATATTAAAATAAATAAATAAATAAACAAAAATGACAACAGTACACAACAAAATGACTAAAACTAGATTTAAAAGTACATAAAATTATTATTGTAATTTTGTACAGAATATTTTTTTAATATACATGTTTTTCTGGTCATGCTAGAAAAAGCTCTTTATGTATAAAATAATCTAAATTATTAAAAAATATATATTTAAAAAAAAATACTAAATTCACATCCCAAATGATAAGAAAAACTTGCTTAATCAGACAGTTCAGACTTTTACTTTATTTTGATATATACTGTATATATATATATATATATAATGGAAACATTTATCACGTTCATTTAGTTTAATTGGTACTAAAATAACTAAAAATAAATTAATAATAATACAAAAATGTATTAACATAGAAAAATAATTACAAACAAAAAAACTAAACAAAACTAAATTACTAAAGCTTTAACTAAAATTAAAGTTAAAACTGAAAATAGAAACATTCAAAATATTAGCAAAAACTATAATAGTATCTCAGTGGTACTAAAATAACTCTGAATCTGATATCATCTACCATAAAAATTGTCCGTCTGATTGCGTTCTTGTGACAGATGATCATAAATCCAGGTTTAGTTTTTTCCAGCGGGTCTCTTATGTAAGAGTTTGAGTGATTGTAAGCAGATCGTTGAGTAAACATGAGACAAACGAGCTGCTCCACTTTCTTACATAACTCAGGAAAAGACAATAAAGGCCGAGAGCGAGCAGGAATTCCAAGCGTCCGGAGCGGGAATATCGTCTTACAGGCCGCGGGTGGATGAATGACTTAAATAATGTCCTCTTGAAGACGAAAGTGATCTGTGCCGTCAGTGAAATCATGTCAGGAACAGACCGAGCAGTGACAGGATCAGAGTGAAGAGGGAGAAGGGAACAGGAAGTTGTTGTAGTCTGGATGGTGACCCGGTTCTCTGGTTTTTCCCGCAGGGTGAGGTGGGAGACGCAGGCATGCTGGGACTCCAGGGCTTTCCGGGACCCAAGGTTAGTGTTCAGCATTAAACCAGAGCGGCGGAGATGTGTTCAGACGGGTCACTAACCGAGATCACAAGAGATCACAAGAGTCACTCAAACACACAACAGTTCAAACCTGCAACAGATCACACATCATTAATCAAGAATTTTATTTTATTTTATTTAGAATATATTTTAATTACTTATTGTAATTAATGTATTTATCTATCTATTAGTTAAAATGTATTTATTATTTTTTATTGTTTATTTTAAATGAAATTATTTAATTGATTTTTTTTCGTTTCATACATTATTTAATCTGTCTATCTACACTTATCTATCTATATACCAACATAAATATTAATATTTATTAATTAATATTAGCTTAATATTTAATTTAAATTTAATTTCAATTATGTAATAGAATTTAAATTAGATTTTAACTATTTAATTTAATTTATTTATTGATCTTTGTATTACTTAAAATGTATTTATTTTTTCAATAAATTTAAATAAATTTAATTTTTGTCTACACACATAAAGTTAAAATTTAAAGAGGTCATATGATGTGATTTCAAGTGTTTCTTTCTCTTTGGAGTGTCACAAGCTGATTGTGCATAGATAAGATCCCTGAAGTTGCAAAGACTAAAGTCTTAAACCCAAAGAGATATTCTTTATCAAAGTTAAGACTCAACCAGGCCCCCCTAAAACACCTCATTCAAACACGCCCCCACATGTCTACATCACAATGTGGAAATATTTGCGTAATGCCGCCCAAATGAAAGAAGGCGTGGTTTCAGTAACTCAGTAGTGTTGATGCAGCCGTGTCAGGGAGACGCTGTGTGTTTCAATACGAAAGCAAAAGCACTTTATTTGGCCTTCCTAAAGTAGATGCAATTAGGAATCATTAAGATTACTTACAACAGAACAGCAACGCTTTTTATGGACGACTGTTTCATGAACCTAGGAGAGGAGGTAATTCTGACTTTGCTATGACAATCTGGCGCTTCTGAATCAGCGACTGTATGTTTTGTTATTAGTTTAAGTATTTGCTATTGACTGTTCAAATGCAGAGTTTTGCGCGTCGTGTGTGTGTGTGTGTGTGTGTGTGAGTGAGAGAGAGAGAGAGAGAGTCACATCACAGCATCGTGTGTGTGTTCGCGTGTGAGAGAGAGAGAGAGAGAGTCACATCACATCGTCGTGTGTGTGTGTGTGAGAGAGAGCAAGAGAGAGAGAGAGAGAGTCACATCACAGCGTCGTGTGTGTGTGAGTGAGAGAGAGAGAGAGAGTAAGTCACATCACATCGTCGTGTGTGTGTGTGTGCTCGCGTGTGTGTGTGCTCGCGTGTGTGTGTTCGCGTGTGTGAGAGAGGGAGACAAGGTCACACAACCGCGGCTTGTTTGCAAATATATACGAGCATCATCACTGTGTCTGTCACGCGACTCTGTTCTCCTCTCAGGCTTGAACTGGTGGTAAAACTAAGGACATTATTAACTGTCTTTACCTTTATTTTGAAAGCTGAAGCTCGTGATTATGGAAAGGGGCGTTACATTTCCGACTCGTGCTTGTGGTGTTCGGCCAATCACAATGCACTGGGTCAGCTGGCCAATCAGAGCAGACTGTGCTTGTCGGAAGGCGGGGCATAGATGACCTACAATAATGTACAGTATTTGAAAAATAATGTGTTTTTTGAACATTAAAGCATGTCAACATATTCTGTTACACCAAATACACAAAATAATGATCTTTAAAAAAGCATCATATGACCCCTTTAATTTAAATTATTTCATATAATTTAAATTATATATTAATTATTTAATTTCATTTATTTATTTATTTATCTATCTATTAATTAAAATGTATTTATTATTCAAATTATTTCATTAATTTAATCTACTAACATAAATAAATATTAATCTACACACAAATATATATTAATCATAATCGCTTAAATTTTTATTTTTTTATCATAGCAAAATGGAAATCGTTAATGTAGTATATGAATTGTTTGTTACTTCCATGAGTATTATTTCCATTACTAAAATGACTCCAGAATGTTTAATATTCACGGATGCTTCTCAAGTTCCCAAACTCAAGACACACTTCATACGGTCAAAATAACCAATCGGCCTTTCAGCCAACCACTGAAAATGGTTATTAAATGCATATTTGTCTGTGTTTCAGGGTCCAAACGGAGATTTGGGGTTCACAGGTATTCCTGGACTCAAAGGGCCGGCAGGAGTTCTGGTCAGTCATGTCTTCTGTCTCTTCATCTTCTGAAGAAATCAATGTGAATGTAAATGTTGTCATGTAATGCGTCTCAATCATGTGTCTGTGTGTGTTTCAGGGTTTCTCTGGTCCTGTGGGTCCGGAGGGAATGATCGGTCCGGTGGGGAAGCCTGTAAGTATTCTGAGGCTTTATTACATGCGTGTTATTGCTGGACTCACAATGAATGTCAGATAAAGGATGTGCTCGATGCTTTCTCAGGGTACCAGAGGACACAAAGGAAGCCGTGGAGAGATGGTAAGATGTGCTCGTCATATATCAGCACTGTTTAGTCTAGATCACAAAGCTCTTCATCATCATCATCATCATCTCATAATGAAATATCCGCTTGTTCTTGTGTAACAGCGTCTGTATAAACTGCTCACACAGAACAGTGAGGATAAACAATCTCACTTCAGAGACTGACCTGTGGGGGCGCCAGCGCTCCATCACAACACATCAGCTGTGCTTTTATCATCTTATGTTTTTGGAAGTACAGAATTCATAAGCATAAGGTTACAGACTCAGGATTTCCAATCATCTCATTATACTTTGATTTTAATCTGGATCAAGCAGGACGACTGAAGCTCTAGTTAAACTGTGTGTATAAATGTTTTAGAGAAACGAGTGAATGTAAATGTTTGATGATCTCTTTCTACAGGGGCCTCAGGGGCCGCAGGGCAGTCCAGGGCCACAGGTACATACACACTGTTATGAAAAATTATAAAGATAATCATGTTTAGTGTTGATTCTGTATTATTTTTTAACATTGATTCAAGCCTAAGCATAGCATTATAATTTGGCTACAGACATGCATTAGGGTTAGTTTATTCTATGATAAAATCTGAATGTGTATAATTGATTATTTTCTGTGTTGTTTGACAGGGGCCTCCAGGTTCACCCGGCCCGTCGGTAAGACTCAAACCCATCATCTGACTCACAGCTCACTGTAATTGTGTAATTGCACTCATTAAACATTTACACGTCTCATTATTTCACATTTACATTCATTTATTTGGCAGACGTTTTTATTTTATGCAAGTCTTGTTTTCCTGTGCAAATATCTAAACATTTTTAAATCAAGATGCATTTACTTGAGAAACTAAATTACTTTATTAAGATATTAAGTCTTGTTTACTAAAAAAAAAAATCTCAAAATGAAGTGTCTTTATCATTAAAACAAGGTAAATATCTGCCAATGGAGCATGAAAAACAACAGCCATTGGTAGACATAATGTCACTAAATTATGATCCATTTTTTTCCTGAAAACAAGACTGGTTATTTTATGTAAGTTTGCTTTTCAAGTAAATATATGATGCTTTAAAGCAATAGTTCACCCAAAAATGAAAATTTGTCAAGAATTTACACACCTTCAGGCCATCCAAGATGTAGATGAGTTTGTTTCTTCATCAGATTTGGAAAAATGTAGCATTACATCACTGTCTCAGCAATGGATCCTCTGCAGTGAATGGGTGCCGTCAGAATGAGAGTCTAAACAGCTGATAAAAACATCACAATAATCCACAAGTGATCCACACCACTCCAGTCCATCAGTTAATGTCTTGAGAAGACTAAAGATGAAACAAATCCAGCATTAAGACGTTTTTAAACTTCAAACCTTAGATTCCGGCTAAAATAAGAGTCCATAATCTATAATATTGCAAAAACTTTGTCTGGTCTGAATCAGGAGAGAAATCTGCACAGATCAAGCACCGTTTGCAAGACAAAACAGCTCTAAACAAATATGTGGCTGGATTTTGATGTGTGAGACAACAGGAGATGCACTTTTTCACTGGAGGAAGCGTTATTATGGATTGTGGACTTGTATTTTAGCTGGAAGTTATGGTTTGAAGTTAATAACACTCTTAATGATGGATTTGTTCGTACAAACACGCACCTTTTCACTTCTCCAGATGTTAACTGATGGACTGGAGTGGTGTGGATTATTGTGATGTTTTTATCAGCTGTTCAGACTCTCATTCTGACGGCACCCATTCACATCCATTGATGAGCAAGTGATGGAATCATCTTAAATAAACCTGAAGTTTTGTAATCTTCAAGGACGCACACTACTGGAATAGAAAAGATGTGCTGGAAGGTTCTTTGAGGATGTTTCTTCATCCTCATTTTTTCTCGTCTCACAGATACGCATCAATATGGACGTTCAAGCGCTGATGGAGTCCAATGCTCATCTAGAGCTGGAGGTGAAGACTTTTAGATTGCTTTCTGAAAGTTGATAATGTGCACTAATGAAGAACAACCAAAACACTTTTATTTTATTCTTGATGTTTTTGTTCTTGTTTTCTCTGTTCTCAGAGTTATCAGAACACAGACACGTCTCTGTCGGAGCAGAGCGCTGAGATCTTCAGGACGCTTCAGTATCTGAGCAGCGTCATCGACAGCATGAAAACACCGCTGGGAACCAGAGAAAACCCGGCCCGCTTCTGCAGAGACCTGCTGGACTGCCGTCACAAGATGAGCGACGGTGAGATCCACACTGTTATTTGAGGAGCATTCAGATACTAGTATAGTTTTATTCATATTTTCAATTAGATTTTATTTTTAGATTTTGTTTTATCTACATAGTTTTTTTATTTCAGTTTTAATTATTTTAGTACGTCAAATTAAACAAAAATGAGAAATGTTGCATTGGAAACTAGCTGAAATAAATCAAGTTTTATTTTTTTTTAAGTTAAAGTTTATTTTTTCAGTAACAGATTTTTAGTTTTAGTTAATGATAATAACCCTGACTTAAAGGCACCCCGTTGTTCAACACAGTATCTTCAATATATGCTGATATTTGCAGTATTTAGCAGTAATGACAAAGCGGCTTGTTTTTAAACTTTTTTTATTAAGAGAATCTAGGAGTATTGATATATTCAATTAATTAACCAAGATTAATTTCATGGTTCCAAAAGTTTCAAGAAATAAATGTCCTTCCATTAAAATAGTTATTAAGTGGGGGTGTTTTCTTTTAGCCTTTTAATTTAGATTAAACTTAGATTATAACATTCAAATGTTTTGAATAATTAAGATCTTTAAATATTTTATAAATAAGTCTCTTCTGCTCACCAAGGCTGCATTTATTTGATCAAAAATACAGTAAAAATAGTAAATTTGTGAAATATTATTGCAATTTAAAATAACTGTTTTCTCTGTGAATATATGTTAAAATATAATTTATTTCTGTGATGCGCAGCTGAATTTTCAGCATCATTACTCCAGTCTTCAGTGTCACATGATCTTCAGAAATCATTCTAATATGCTGATGTGCTGCTCAAGAAACATTTCTGATTATTATCAATGTTGAAAACAGTTGTGCTACTTCAGATTTTCGTGAAAACCGAAATATGAAATATTCCAGACTTTTGACTGGTAGTGTAAAAATAATAATGTATTATTGTAAATACTTTTCAATCATCTTGCGTTGAAAACCACTGCATTAAATCACTCACTCATCCATCCACTGATTTCTTTCTACAGCTCACTGATTGAGTGTTTTATCATATCTGTGTTGATCAGGATTGTTCTGGATCGATCCAAATGTGGGCTGCACGTCTGACGCCATCCAGGTGTTCTGTAACTTCACCGCAGGAGGACAGACCTGCTTAAACCCCGCTACAACGGATAAGGTACTGTGAGATACATACAACCATTGCTATTACTGTACATACTGTACAGCTGATACATGCATATAACACATATGAGATCCAGGGTTACTCTCTTTAACCTAGTTATTATAGTCAGCTAAAACTTCAACTAAAACAAAGATTAAAACCATTAAAAAAACCTTTCATTTCAACTAGTTGCCAAAGTAAAATTTCTCATTTTAATGAAGTTTAACTAGATGTACTAAAATAGCAAAATCTAAAATTAAAATTAATAAAAAAAACTATACAAACATATATAAAAAACAAAAACTACTACAAACACATAACAAAATTACTAAAACTTTAAAATAAAAAAGAAAACTGGAAATATAATAAAATATAATATACAGTAGCCTCTCAATGTTACTAAATTAAAACCATCACAACTAAAACTAAAACTATTTTAATAAAAAACTAAATCATAATTTGTAATAAAGTAAACATTAACTGAAATAAAATATGAAAAAATAAACTTTAAGAATTTCAACTAGTTGCCAATGCAACACAAGTTGAAGTGCTTACTAAAACTAAAAACTATATAGATATATTTAAAAAGAAAACTGATAAAAATGACAAAACAAAATAATTAAATTGATGAACTTGAACTTAAACTAAATCTGAAATAAAAAATAATTAAAATCTATATAGGCATATATAAAAACAAAAACTACTGAAAATGACAAAAATACATAACAAAATTGCTAAAACTTTAACTAAAATTAAAATGTGAATCATTAAAAAAATACTTTTTAATGAAATAAACATTACTGAAATAAATTATATAAAAAAACAATGTGTATCAATTAGTTGCCAAGGCAACATTTCTCTCTTTCATTTAGTTAAGTTGAAGTACTAAAACAACTAGATATGTTTAAAACTAAAACTAATAAGAATGATAGAAAAACTCAATCATACTACGAATATGAATACCTTTATTGTCATTTGTCCAACAGTCCAAAACAAAAAATATTTTAGTCTCTCATTCCAAAAAAGTGCACACCAAAAAATGTGCACACATTTTAACTAAAATTAAAATGAAAAGAGTAAATATAAAAATGAAATATTAAAATGACACTGTAAGAATCAATTAAAAGAGTTTATTTTGTAAAGCCGCTCTGATAAGATATTGAGTGTTTATGATGAACTTTTACCAAACACATTTTATTTGGTAATTCTAGACATTTAATGGCATTATTTCCATGAAGCTTTGGTCAAACCTGAGGTTTTACTGTAAAAATGAGTCCAGATGTATGACACACTGAACATGACTGTGCAGACAGGAATCAACGGGTTCGTGCAATCACAGACAAACTAAAGAGAAAATAAATGAGAAGCATTTGATGTCAAGCTGCGATATTGCATTTCCTCTGAAAGGCAAATCTGATTTGAATTAGACACTGATTTCCTGTAAGCCTGATCGTTTGTCAGCTTCAGCCGTAAACATACAGTTGCCAAAACACAGAAATGCTGATTATCTAAACACTGAGTTTAAGAAGCTGGATGTTTGACTTCACAGGCTGCGTTTGATGTCGGGAAAGTCCAGATGAAGTTCTTACACTTACTGAGCATCACTGCGACCCAGACAGTTTCCCTCCACTGCTTCAGCGACCCGGCGACGGTTGCCGTGGAGACGCCTCGGGCCCTGCGTTTCCGGGGTTGGAACGGCCAGGTGTTCGAGGAAAACTCACCTCTGAGTCCACATGTGGTTCTGGACGACTGTGAGGTGAGCTGAGTCTGGGTTAAAGGGATAGTTCAGCCAAAAGTCAAAATGACTACGTTTACATGGACATCAGTAATCTAATTATTTACCTTATTCTGAATAAGACAATATTATGATTAAGGTGTTTACATGAGTTGCTTTTAGAATAATCCTTTCATGTTCCCGTTTTACATGTTATAGTACATAGATCGATTAATGGCATGCGTCATTACGTCACCACGCGACGCCATCTGACGTCCCCTCAAGAATTTCACGTATAAACATATAGTTCGTCTTCGTGATGATGCCATATACAGTTTTGGGTGATTCATTTTTCATTTTATGAAAGCTTCAAGTGCAGTTAATTATTTTCGTGCATACAGACGATGGCGGTGTTGAAGCTCTTTTATTTGCCGTCAAACGGTTGATCATCACTGCCGTGTGTGTGTGTCCTGTCGCAAAATGCAGTGAAAAGTCCTACACGACGGTAATAGTTTGATTAAGGTGTTTACATGTCTGTACCGCACTTCAATAATGCGACTAAAATCGGAATACTCCACATGTCTTAATTCGATTTGTGTTTACTTCGATTAAGACTTTAGCCGGATTAAGGTAATCAAAAATCTCTGTTTACATGGTAGACTCTTAATCAGAGTATGTTTTAATCGTATTAAAATCGGAGTATTGATGTCCATGTAAACGTAGTCAATGTCACCAGTTGAACAGTAAGCTTTTAGCTGAAACTGTGCTCCTTGGTGATTCATAAAATGCTAGTCAATGGCTACCGGCACATTGAGAGTCAAAAAAGCATTTACAGGCAACACAAAATTAACATCCGTGGCTCCTGACAATATATTGAGGTCTTATGAAGCGAAATGATCGGTCTGTGCAAGAACATGAACATTATTTACAGCATTATTACCTGTAATCCAGAGCCTCAGGTAAACCATCCGGAGTGAATCATTCTTTGGTTCACAAACAAATCATTCTTTTGAACTGGTTCTTTTTGGTGGACTAGTTGAACCAGCTCACCAAATCAGACTGAATCATCTGAAACAGTTCGGGGCTCGAGCAGCACAGATCTACAAGTTACTCAATCAAACTCACTTTCAGACGCCTGACAGTCACTGCGACTCAACATGAGCCAAAATAGCAGCGTATCTGATCCTATGATGAATGAACTGATTCAGCGCTCCAGTTCCTCCAACAGTTACTGAACTGAGAAAACAGTTCGACTCGGACCGAAGACTGATGAGCCGCTGATATGAGCATGTGTGAAACAAACACTTGAAATCATGAAAGTTTTTATGATTTCTCACTGTTTATGTAAAAAGGTGAGCTGATGAAGACTAGTTTGTTCACTTTATCTGATTTAGGCACTTAAAACATCCTTGTTTCACATCATTATTGGGTGCTTTAATAATATAATTGCATATATGTTATATGCCATTTTGTGATTACGTTAACAAACTACCAGTTCATTAAAGTTCATTAAACCAGTTCATTAAAGGGTTAGTTCACCCAAAGTTGAAAATTCTGTCATTAATTACTCACCCTCATGTCGTTCCAAACCCGTAAGACCTTCATTCATCTTCGGAACACAAATTAAGATATTTTTGATGGAATCTGAGAGCTCTCTGACCCTCCATAGACAGCAAGGGTCCAGAAATGTACTAAGAACATCGACAAAATAGTCCATGTGACGTCAGTGATTCAACTGTAATTTTACGAAGCTACGAGAATACTTTTTGTGTGCAAAAAAACAAAAATAACAACTTTATTCGACAATTCTTCTCCCATGAGCATCCATCTACCGCCATTATGGAAATACGGAGAATACCACGATGTTAATTTTAAAGGATTTATGTCTAAAAGAATAGTGTTTATAACGCTTGTATTTTCTTTTTTTTTAATTTACATTATATATTATTTACATTATTTTTTACATGGGTAAATTACACATTTTTTACATTATATTATTATTTACATATATTACATTATTTCTGGACGTACACTCAAGAAAATGTTAAGATTTATGTATTTGAATTGTATATAAAATTGACATCCATTTGGATTGCACAGCTTTACCATAAAGAACTTAATAAACCCAATGTGATTCATATTTATCGGTCATAAATAAATGAAACAGGTGAGATTTCTGTAATAGTATTAATAAACTGAATGTGTTTTAAACACACAATAACCAGGTTTGTATATTTATCATCAATAAATCAAATTTGTTTCAATCTCATACATTTTAACTCATTAAATATTGCTTGTTCCACAGCTAGTCATGTTTTGCCATGTTCATACTTTTTAACTGAATAAATGTAATTGTTTTCACAATGCATAGATTTATGCTGGTTCTAATAAACGCATTTTGAAAATCTGATTATTTCAGTCAAATCAAATATATGCATATGGTTAATAATAAACTATACCATGATTTTTTTGAGTGCAGAAATTTGACCAATTTAATTTATGCATGACTGACAAATATGAATCACAAGTTTATTAGTTTGTTAAAACTGTGTAATAAAAATGTATGTTGTTAATATTACATGCAATTCATATACATACATTTCTATTCTTTTTGGGGTATAATACAAAAAGACAGATTTATCTGCATTTTTTCTGTTAATAATGCAATTTTGACCAAGTGTGACCTATTTTCCAGAAAATGTATCTGTTTGCCTGTTTTTCTGAACAGATCCGTGATGGCAGCTGGCATCAGTCGCGATTCCTGTTTCAAACCCAGGACACTCAGCAGCTTCCCATCGTGGACATTCAAGGTCTCCATCCCTCAAGTCCAGGAGACCAGCGGCACGTGGAAGTGGGTCCTGTTTGCTTCCTGTGAAATCACTGAAGGACTTGAAACGGTCCTGATCCTCAAATCAGACCAGCGGCGATCTGAGCGATGGCAGCGATCCTGGGACGTCTCTAAAACCCTCCCGAAGAACAAGCCCGAGTGTTTTGAGAGGCACAAAGTCTTGGGCAAAGTCCTTGCGGATCATGCGTTCGATCTCAAATCATTGCTAGATAAACTGTTAGACGAGGTTGATCTTGTTAGCAAACTATGAAAAGGCTGACCTGGACTTTTTAGATGGTGCTCTACCTCCCTCCTTCACGTACAGGTGCTCGCGTTCAGGTGCATCCGGCCCGAAACAAACTCTACGCAAGTACACAAATGCAAACTCCGTTTGGTGCATCGCTGTGTTTTGCAATTTGTCTTCTACAGTCAGTTTTTCTTTTAAATCAAGGTGGAGGTGCAGTTTAAAAGCAGTCTTGCTAAGCAAGTTAGATAAAGTTACAGTAGTTAATCTATAGACGATTTTTATAAGAGCACTAGCTATGTTTCCCTTCACGTGTTTTTAAAGGAATTTTGGATAGAAACACCAATAAGTGCATAAAATCTTTTAAAAAAATTGGGGCATCATATAAAAAACACTTGATGGAAGTGTCAAGATGTGCATAAACTCTTTAACATTTTGATGGAAATGCCAATAAGTGCATGGAATCTTAAATAAATTGGGGTATCGCATAAAAAAATGCTGAATAAAAATGTCAAGATGTGCATAAAATTGTAAAAATTGTGGTATCACATGAAACACGCTGAATAGAAACACCAAGAAGTGCATACAATTTTTAAAATTGGGGTATCACATAATAATAATAATAAAAAACCGGCGGATGGAAAAACCAGAAAGCTCATAAAAAAAATCAAAAAAGGGGTGTTACATTAAAAAATCCAGATGAAAACACCAAGAAGTGCATGAAATCTGAAAATTTTGGGGAATGACAAAAAAATCTTGATGGAAACGCCAAGAAGTCCATGAATTCGTAAAAACACTGGGGTTTTGCATAAAAAACGCTGAATGGAAATGGCAAAAATGTGTAAAATCTTAACAGAAATTGGGGTTTCACATAAAAAATTGCTGGATGGAAATGCCAAGAAGCACATAAAATCTTAAAAAATTGGGTATTACATAAAGGAAAAAAAATTGGGTATCACATTAAAAACATGAAACAAATTGGGTATCGTATAAAAATGCTGGATGGAAACTCAAAGAAGTGCATTAAAATCTTAAAATGCGCAGAAAAATGTATTGAGGTGGCTACTTTATTGTTCGGTAAGAAAACATGCACATAAACTACGATAGAAACACATTTACAGCAACGTTTTATTATTTTATTACGGATCATTTTATGTACATCAGTTAATCGTTTGCATTGGTGTATTTGCGTGCAGTATGTTTCTGGCCATAAGTTGTTTGTTTGTGCTGGCTTTTTCTGTTGTACTTTTGCGTTTGGTCATTTCGATCACAACAAACCTAATTTATATGAACAGTGTGTTGATAAGTTATGTTACACATCGGCTTAATATACTTTATATGTTAAAGAGAAAGTTTGCTCGTGACCCTTAAAGAGACGCCACGAGTATCTCACATACATGAAATCGAAGAACAAGGATACTTGATGGGATTTTTTGTGACATTGTTATTTGAAACCATTTTAAATGTTCCCAGGTGATAACAATATGTGAATTTACATGCTTTACAAGATATCTTATGAGATATTCGTGACATCTCTGTCATATGGAAGCCATTTCTGTCACCGAATAAAGTTTATGTCCGTAATTCTGAGTTTATATCTTGCAATTCTGACTTTTTTTCTCTGAACTGTGAGATAAAAAGTCACAATTACTGCAATTCTGTGGTGGAAACATGCTTCCATAAGGTCAGGGTCAGTCGACTTCTCTGTGGTGCTGCCGTATTCAGCGTTAGCAATGAGTTAGTCATTTTTTTAGTTTCCCCTTATGTATATTTGGACATTATATGTTTGTTTATTTATGTTATCTTTTTATTTCTCCAAAAATACTGTACTCCAATAAATTATATCTCTCAGAGATCTCTCTGGTCACCATTTAGTTCAAAATCTTATTTATGTCAAATTGGTATTTGTATATAAACACAAATAGGGAGTATATGTTGTGTTCTGGCAGCTGCGATTGGCCAGATTCAGATCACATGATCACACACAGGAAGTGTAACACCTGTTAACTTATGATTACAGTATCAAAACTGTCACTAAATGTGCCTACAGAAACAAAACAAAGAAGACAAATGTAAATATTTCATATTTTGACATTAAATAAAATGTATGATTTAATCCCAATGTTCTCATGAGTTAATTCTATGAATAAAAAATGGCCTTTTTGTCATGGTGTCTGTCTACATATAACCAAGATCCTATTTTCCTTTAAAATAATAAAATATTCACCATATTATAAAAAAACACCTGAACCTCTAACACTGTTTTCTAACTGCTTATTTTCTTTAAAAAAAAGTCTTATAACACTAGTTCCCTATTCTTTTTCTATTCTACTTGTTTTCTTGTTTTTTATATATATATATATATATATGTATGTATGAAAAAAACACCTTGCTACTTGTGCATTAGATAACAGACTTGTAACAGCACTTACATATTGTTGCTCTATTGTTGGTTTTGATTGCTTCTATTGTCCTCATTTGTAAGTCGCTTTGGATAAAAGCATCTGCTAAATGACTAAATATAAATGTAATAATATTTATAAGAGCAGGCTTTAAGATGATTTAGATCCTACCTGTCCGACCGTTATCAATTTGTTTATTTAAATGGGGAATCATCTCAATTAATGCCAGTAAAGTATGGAGTGCCACAAGGATCTGTCTTAGGCCCTCTGCTATTTTCAATATACATGGTTTGTCTGTTCCTCCACTTTTTGCGCCTTCAGCCATGTTTACACGACACTGTCAGTTCAACTACTGGCTTAGCTCGCCATGATATTAACTGAAATAAGCGAAAAAAAAGTATTATGTTTACAAATATAATATCCATATATTTCCATTCCGAAGATAACTGCTTTCCACGTCGAAACATCCAACACAAATCTACGAACATATTCAGGTGAGGTAACCGGTTTAACGTTACTGCTAACTAGTGAAAACACTCCATTAATATGACGAGCTGCAGCTCAAAATACATGTTAGATGGAAACATTGTGCATTATGATCGAGTTTGTAGCTTAATTCACTATATTTGAAATAGTTTGAGCTGCAGTTCAGTTGGTGACAGTTCAACAGGAAATTAGTTGAAAGCATCCAGTCATCTCAAACAATTGAAGTGAATCATTTCTCAGTGTATTGTAATAAATATTTGAGAAATTATTGTTGTATCTGATTGTATTATTCAGTGATGGTGTAAAAAAGAGCAAATTGGAGAAGCAGATGAACACAAAACTGCTGCTAGGGCGTAGGTTTGATTTTGACGTTGGTGGGGACAATACTCCAGACATCAGACCCAACATACATGGGTAGCCAACATACTAATTAAGATTAATTAAGACTTTGTATATTAGCATCATAGCTGGGTGTCTGTGTATCATTTTATTTTAATGTTAAAAATGAACTGGACCAATGATGATTCTGAAAGAAAACTCACCTGGGACCCAAACACAACCTTCACGATCATGACTGACAGACAAACCACACATTTCAGTTTTATTTTATTTATTTATTTATTTTTTTGTGGATATTTCAGCAGACAGATTGCCTTGTACATTCATTTTAACAACATAAAGTTGAGGGTAAACTTTATCATTCAGCTGAACTGTGCTCGTTTGTTTTAAACACTTCGGCTACCTGTTCTTACTCCACACATGTATTAAATGTACGTTTTTGTGCTGTAGAAATTCGTCGGTCGGACTTTTCTTTCAGCTCCGCACTCCGACTGTAGTAAACTGTCGTAAAGCGAGCGCAGAAGACGGCAGACGCGTGTGGAGCGCAGCACACGTGGTCGGTGTTTTGGTCAGAGCGTATCGAATGAATCAATGTAAAAAGTCTCCTGTGTTGATGTGGTGAATATGTTACCTGTTATGGACAACAACGATAAAGCAGATGATGATGATCGGAGAGGAGTTAAGCGCAAGATTGCTTTGTCCAGGTCAGTTAACTTACTGTAGTCTAAACATGTAAACAGGGTAAAAATCTCAGTGATTGTGTAGGTCTGTTTACATCTGTGTCGTATTTCTGAGTCTTGTCGTATATATTCTCTTTTGTAACGTTACATTCAGCTAAAACATCTGTTTACAGTTAGAAATAATATCAGCAACGTATAATTCTGTACCATAGTATATTTAACTTACCATGGTAAGTTATTACCATTCCATCGCTGTAAAAATGAATACTGCGCAAATTACATAGCTATGAATATTTTATGCACATTATTGTATTCGGTATATATAAGAATTGTATCGACTTATTTATAATGACATTTAACTTTATTTGTAATGACATTTATAAAAACCTGTATTTATTGATCGCTAAATTGCATATCTTCATTTTAAATGGCATATGATTTCTTCAGCTGTGACATTTGTGCGATTAAAGAGGCCAAATACAGATGTCCGAGCTGCGTGAAAAACACCTGCAGGTAACACTCACACACACACTCACACTCACAACTCTCACACTCTCTACTCTCTCTCTCACCACACACACACACTCACTCTCACACACACACACACTCACACACACACACACACACACACACACTCACACTCACACTCACACACACTCACACTCTCACACTCACACACACACTCCCACACTCACACAACACACACACCACACACACTCACTCTCTTCACACTCTCTCTCTCTCTCTCTCACACACACACACACACACACACTCTCTCACACACACTCACACACACACACACAACACACCACACACACACACCACACACAACACACTCACACACACACACTCACACACTCACTCACTCTCTCACACACACTCCACTCACACACACACACACACACCACACAACACACATCTCTCTCTCTCTCTCTCTATCTCTCTCTCTCTCTCACAAACACACACTCACTCTCTCTCTCTCACACACACACACACACACACACACACACACACACACACACACACACACTCACACTCTCTTCTCTCTCTCACACACACACACACACTCACTCACTCACTCTCTCTCACACACCACACACACACACACACTCACTCACTCACTCACTCACTCACTCACTCACTCACATCTCCACTCTTCACACACACACACACACTCACACTCTCACTCTCACACACACTCTCACACACACACTCTCACTCCACACACACACACACTCTCACTCTCACACACACTCACACACACACACACACACACACACACACACACTCTTACTCTCACACACACACACACTTGGATGTAACTTTACTCAGGTTTATTGTACACTATTAATGACGATCAATTTAATGATGTTGTCAAGTTCATGCATCACCTCTGTTTATAATTTATAATTTAATATTTTAACATCTAATAATATTTTATTATATTGCTATATTATTAAAATAATAAAATTATATTACAAAAAATACAGTGAACATACATGTATATTCATATATTATAAATTCATTATTTGTAATAGAAAAGTAATGTAATAGCATTACTATATATGATTTGATGTCTAATTATATTTCAATAAATATTAACAATAAATATATAAGTACTATAACTTTAATATTATTAATTTAATAATAGCAAAATAATATTATTACCATCTAGTATTTAATGTCTTATTAATGACAAGCAATTTATTGATGGCGTTTACTCTGTCAGTGTTAGTACTGTGAGCAAACATCTTTGAGACATAATAAGTTTTAACAGTACAACTTTCTTCAAGTGTGTATTTAGTGTTGTGTGGTTTCTGTGTAGTTTGGCCTGCGTCAAGCAGCACAAGATGGTGTCGGGATGCTGTGGTGTTCGGGACAAGACAGTGTTTGTCCCTCTCGCTGATTTTAATGAAATCAGCCTGCTCAGCGGTGAGTATCTGCTCCATCTTTACAGAATCAGCTGAATGGATGTGATCACTGAGGTGCTGTCGTGTAGATTACAGGTTTCTGGAGGACACGGCTCGACTGTCACAGCAGTCCAACAGAGACGCCGTCCTGCTCCGCAGCCGTCGATACCCGAAGGAGGTGAGGCCTGTGAATATCTGTTCCTCATACAGACGTCAAAACCAGGTGCAAACATGGGCTCTGTTTCTTCCTGTCTTTGAAGGGCATGTGGATGATCAAAAAAGCCAGAGCAGTCAAAGTCACCCTGAAGTTTCTGCCCAAAGTGTTCAGCAAACACCGGGAGAACCGCACCATCTTCAGAAGAGCGTAAGTCTCTGGGTTTATGAATATTTGTCTTTAGGTTTCATTGATTTGACAGGGAAGCGTCCCAATATCTGTACCACATTCTTATAATGTCAAATATAAAACAAATTCAAGAAAAATTCTAAGCAGCTCATAAGAAAGTTCCCAACTACAATTCTTGACAAAGTTCTCCAATATTCTCTTAAGAACATATTTTATTTCTTAAGTAGATAAGAAGAAAATTACATGAATGTGAAATGAAAAATTTAATATTATTTGAATGATAATAATTTAATATCTATTTAATGTCTGTATATTCATTTGTAATTAAATATTTGGATTTTTTATACGTTTTTACAGAAGACTTGCTTATCAGTTTAATGAAAAACATATTTTCGTATGAATCATAATAAGCCGTAATAATCATAAGCACGCACGCTATTTTCATTGTGACTGTCTTGACGAGAAGTTCAGCAAAAGATAAGAACATTCTTAAGATATGTTTTTGGGAATACCAAATATTCTTAAGTTAGAAAATAAGAATAAAATATTTACTTTTAGTTTATTTAATACAATGTTTTTGTCTATCTGTTATTAATATTTCATATTTTAATTTAATAATAAAAAGTTTTGTTCCTCAGAATGTCTTGATCCGGCCCTTGTGCATTTATGTCTAAACATGCTGTTTTCAGCCCAGTTGTTCTGTAGTTCTGCACTGGACCACATGGTGGCGCTCTTGCTAAGTGCAGTCAGTACAGGGATGTTGATGGTTTGTTGAGGGTTTTGGTCTCTGATGATAATTGACTTCTGCTTTGGTCCGGCTGACCCACCCTGACCGTTTCTGCTTCTGCTCAATGGGATTCTGTTATTTAATATGTGTTTTCAGTGTGACGGCACAGAGCTGGCAGAACAGTCTGTCAGACATTACTCTCTGTTCTCTTTTAATAAGCGTAATTAATGTCATTGAAGAGGAAAGGCTGTTAACTGAACACACCTCCCTTCATGACATCACAACATTCCATATATAGAGGCAGAGTGGGTGCTGGTGATTGGCTGGCGGCGTTGCTGGGGTGCTAGTGATTGGCTGTAGTGAGCGAGGGCATTAGTAGTTGGCTGAATGCTTGTGATTGGTTGAGTGAGTTCCAGGAGCACTGTGATTGGCTGAATGGGTTGCCGGACTGCTTGTGAGTGGCTGTAGTCAACGTGTACTAATTAATAATGTCAAAACTATTAGTATGTTGATAAAACAAAAAAGTATTCTGTTAAAATATCAGTATTATCAATCTCAGCTGTATTTATTGGCATCATATTTAGTAATATTTGGATAATGATGGCGATTCCTTTTGTTTGAAGTAGCATTTGCATTAAAATTAAATTTTACCATGAACTGGCGCCATGAATTTACCATGAATTTGGTTTAGTTTAATTATTTGTTGTTTGCTTGCTTTATTACTGTTCCTGATCCGTTTAAATATTAACAACAAATAATCAATGATTAATGAATCATCAACAACCCTAGCACAAACAGCCTGTATTATAATCATTAGTAACTTTAACGTTTCACCTGAAGAATAATCAGAGGAACATTAGTCCAGCTGGAAAAACCTTCTGTTTCCACATGTCAGGGTCATGTTGTACAAATCATGCAGAAATTATGAATCACTATATTGTTGACTTCATATTTCTGATGCCTTGTCCCATTTTTATAATTATTTAATGTAGTTGTTTTGGGACAAGTGACAAGCTTTCAGATTTTTGATCTGGCAATCTGATCGGCTGTCAGCTTCCTGGAGTAAAGTACCATTTTATAATCGGTCCATCTGGAAACGAGGTCGTTGAACAGGTAACAAAGAAGAAACTAAGAACAAAGTTTAGCATTTAAGAGGCATCAAGTGTTTTCTTTCTCTGAAGTGTTTGAAGAGCAACGCCAAGATCATGGGTTCGATTCCCAGGGAAAGCAAGAGCTGATGAAATGTAAAACTGTAACTTGAATGCAATGTAAGTCGCTTTGGATAAAAGCGTCTGCTAAATGCATAAATGTAAATGTATACAAAAGGGGCGGGGTTTAAGCAAACAAAATGATTGGAGAAATATGAAATACATCATCACAGAGAATTCTTATCAAGCTTGCAGTTAATTATACAAAAGGGACAGGGTTTATGCAAACAAAGTGATTGCAGTCTGAAATACGGCATCATAGAGAAGTCTTATCAGTTCACTGGAAGGTCAAGTTATGATATTCTTGAAGCCATGATATTTTAATAATAAAATTGCAAGGTAAAATTTGTAAAATAAATGACTAAATGTTTGCATAGTTGAATCAATCACAATAAGGTCAACAACATTCATTTCAAAGGTAGGAAGGGTTAGTTTTACATTTTGTCAGCTTTATTATTTTTCTTTTCTATTTCTATTTTTTATACAGTAATCTATATCAGATGATCTTGCCCTTAACACTTCATCAAAACAGAGATTGGTTGCTTTACTTGTCAGTCATATGTTCTTTTATTAGTGAGCCTGTCTTGACCAAAATAAGCTGCGGTGTGGATCAGAACTTCTTTGACTGAAAGCGTATGTCAAGCCCTATAGCAGTCTTAGCAGATGTTTATGTACAGTATGTGATGATCCGTATCTAATTACATTAGATACATTAGACACAGATGACATTAAACTGAATCTCATTCATGCACTGGTACGACCGACAGAAGCAGGACAATGCGGGGAGAGAAATCAGTTTCAGAATGTACCAAGTACATAATATCAGAAGCAGATGTTCAGCAACTGCACATGGTTAGCGACACGCTGCGCTCGGGCCAGATACTCGCGGCTCGCCAGGGTCTGTCTGCGACAGATGTGCTAGTGGCGGGCGTGATGCAGACGATAAAGCCAAGAATGTCTCTCTCTTTGTGTTTCATGAAAACGAACGTTCAGATTCCACGACACACATCGGATGCATGTGGCGCGAACTTTACTGACAGTGCGCTGCTTTTCTTGCGTTTGGGTCAAAGTTCACAACTTCGGTTATGTTCCAGGACGCTCCTTGTTGGCGTGCTGTTTAGTGCTGGAACATGTGTTCTAGATGAAGTTTTACTGCCCCCAAATGAGTCTAAATCACTGTAAAGCTGTTGCGTGTGCTTCCTCGTGAGGATCACTGTCAGCTCCTTAACAAGCCACTTAGCAGAAATCGCAAATTCTTTTGGAAATGATGAACAGCGTTCGTTTTGGCATCTTGCGGGTGGAACACAGTGTCCTGTGCTGAGACGCCCATGTGCTTGCTGGGTTTACAGTGGGGACACCAGGATTTTTCCTGTCTGTGCCGTTGTTGGCGAATTTTCTCATCCGCGGCTGCCGTTGTGTTTTGCTGTCGCCATGTGCGGTTGTAGCATCTGGCTTTTCTCTTTCACGCCGTCGTTCTGTCAGATCGCAGTGTCCTGGTCGTTTAGTTTTCTCTCTGTACTGACACCGTTAGCCGCGTTCGGGATGCCGGTGTTGGCTTTTAGACGCTACGCAGACTTCACCACACAACATCTGGCTGAGGTGAATGCCAGCGCGGCATTTGAGCGCATACGTGCCGTTACCTTTGGGACGTCATGTAGAATGATGAATTCATTACTGAACAGGACGTGTTGTTCGGTGACTGAGCACCAGGACTCGCCTGTAGTCATGTTGAATTTTGCAGGTGTCATTACGTTGCTGTTGGAACGAGTCCTCGTGGGTTTTGGGCCTTTTAACGGATTCGACTGTTACACCTTTTTTTTATAAGTACACTACATTTTTCATTCGCCTGTGCAAAACTGACAAGCTTAATTCTAAAATAAATGCTTTGGGTGGTTGCCAGGGCGTTGCTATGCAGTTGTTAAAGGGGTCATGAACTGCCACTGCTTCTTTTATTTTGTACTGTTCTCTGAGGTCCACTATAATGTTTTTTACATCAAAAAACATTATAATTTTGAGGTAATAGGCTATTTTCTGTCCTATTTTTGACCCCCTCATCAGAATGCTCCGTTTAAATAGGCGTAGCGGATTGTAGACTCGGAAGTAAACGCCCACTTCTATGATTGGCTTGTGTATGTTTAACAGTCTAAGTCCTTCACAGATGGACACTTCTGTGATTTAGGTTAAAAATGCATAACTACTCGGTACATATCAAACAATCTATTTAACAGACAAAGCAATAGTTTTCATGTAATAAAAATAGTTGCGACATTACTGTAGGACCCAATATAGTCGGCACAGTATCGTCTTTTAGTTTCAATCTTTTTGAAAATCCCACGTCGAATTGTGCCTTGTTTGTAAATGAATCTGCGGTAAAATGAAGTGAACAAAAGATGGAGTTCTTACTGACGTGGTTAGGAACTTCATTAAAAATAAAGTTCATTCAGTCTTTCCTAACGTTGGGATCAGAAGCAAGGCAATGCAAACACTGTTTTTCCACAACTTGGCACTGCACAGAGTCTTGTTGTCTTCAAAGCATCTTAATAAAGAAATCAGAGTAAACAGGCAGTGATGCAGAATTGGTGGGCGGGGCTAAACAGGCATTGATGCAGAATTGGTGGGCGGGGCTAAACAGGCATTGATGCAGAATTGGTGGGCGGGTCTAAACAGGCAGTGATGCAGAATCGGTGGGTGGGGCTAAATAAGCAGTAGTCTCAGCCTCAGACGTCACGCCCATGGACCGATGGCTAAACGTCTGATGCATATGGCACACTTATCTGGAAACACTTCAGGAGTGTCGAAGTCGTCATCGGATTGGTTGAATTATACAGGATTTCCGGGAGACGTGTGTGTCGCGCTCTTTAACGTTCCGCCTGGAAACAAAGATGCCGTGGCGTCAAACCCTCTCACGAAAGAAGAAAGCCGTCATGTTTACAAATGTGACGACGAGCGCTTATCAGGATCAACTAAATGCTGAATTTTCAAAAGTATGTGAAATATTTAAAGTTTGCGGCATAGAATCTTTAAAATACGTCCGAGAGTTTCACACACCGGTCTGTTATTGTGGTGACATTTCTACGCACCGAAACGTGACGCTGAATGAAACGAACTGTGATTGGTTGTATGAAATGTCAGTCAGACGGCCTCATGGGCGGGCCTTAGCCAATAAATGCTGCCATCTATTCCAGACCTTCAGCCGTCAGTCTGAAGGTCTGGCTACGAGAGACTAAACAAGCAGTGATGTCGTTCTTCTGTGGAGGTGGCTCTTATCCACACTATTACATCATAGAGTAGAAGATTCCAAAAGCTGTCGTTTTGGCAGACTGCCTTCAATATAAGCTGTTTATAGATTAACGAGAAAGTTTTGAGTTCTGAAACTTACAGGATGTTTTTATAGTACAATGATATGTCAAAAGATCAAGGGAATTTTGGTTTCTCAGTTCATGGCCCCTTCAAGTTGTTTTGGTTACCAGGGTGTTACTATGTAATAGGTGTTCTGATATTGTGTTGCTATATGGTTGCTAGTGTGTTCTTGGTGGTGGTTTGGGTAGGGCTGTGACGGTCGCCGTGACAACCACGTCACCGCGGTGGTCTATTTCCACCGGCGGTAGTGCACGTGACATCACACACTCTATAACAAGCATAATATAAAGTTTTATATACAAGTGTAATAATAGTAACAGTTGCAAATTGTTTTATTTAGACTATAAATCTATACTAATTCACAAATGACCTCAAACGCCATACACGGCGTTTCCTTTAGATTGGCAGGTTTGCGTGCAGGAAAATACAGTTTATTCTGCATTCAGCAAATTTATTTCGTGATGAGTGATGGACCTTGCTTTTCCATTCAGATTTTAGTTATAGTGATGCTTGACTTAGCAAACATTACTAGTATAGGTAAATAGTTTATCTGTGCTGTTTTAATGCATTTAATGCTTTAACCTGCTATTCAACCTGTTGCTGTCATTTCTCAGATGTCGACTGCATCTACTGTATCTGTTTGCTGCAAATAAATGCCATTGGTAAATTGGTAAACGGCATATTTGGTCTAAGACCTCGGGCACTTTCATATTTCCCACCGCCTGTTTCTGTTCATAATGTTTTCCTGAGAGTGACATAATAAAAGTCCCGATAACACTCAACCGCAGCTCTGGGGTGAATCTTTTTGAAATTACTCTCTTTTAAGGCCATCTGATTAAACCTGAACTGTGCTGTTTGTTGGTTTCATTGTTTACATCAATTAACCTTTTGTGTTTTGCGTTGAGCAAAACTCAATGCAAAACTCGTGTGTTTCAGTACCAGTTCAGAGCACCACAAACGGTTTGATGCAAAACTAAAACAAAGTCAGTTTGAGCTCTTGGATTTGTGTTGATAACTCTGTTCCTCAAGTATCTTTACAGTACTCCATGTCCTTTGGCTTCTGCAACATGGACAGCCTGAGAAATGATCTGGACGTGATCGATCAGTTGGAGCTCTAGCTGAGGGCTAACCAGGTGCTGTGAAAGCTAAGACAGCGCTTTATGATTTTTCCTCGCCCAGGGCCTACAACAGGTGAATAAGCAGGATGACCTGAGCTCATCACTGAAGAATCCTGATCTCCTTCTGTATTCCAGCATCATTATGAACAAAACCTGTTAGATGGTGATTAGACGGCTCACCTGTTTTCATTTTATATTGTGTGTGTTCCAAATTTGGAGCCTCTAAACAAAAACATCTAAGCAATATCTAAAAATATCTTGAATCAAGATATTTTTACTTGACATGCAAAATGATATAGGATAAGAAGCCTTGTTTTCTGAGAAATTAAACAAAATTAGGGGGTCAGAAATAAATACATATTTCCAAGGGAAAGCAAGTTTATTTTTCTGACCCCATTGGCAGATATTCTTTCTCTTGGTGACAGGAGCATCCGGTATAGAAGAAACTACAGACACAGTGCAGACATACATACGAATTAAGTAATAAAAATGGAATATAACATCATATTATTAAAAATATAAATATTTCAATATTGTACAGTAATAGAAATATAGAAAAAATATAGATTGATGAATGTACAGATGTTATTTACAGGTGTACAGTTTAAGATCTTATATACAGATGTACAATTCTTAGAAATGTTATGTACAAATGTACAGTTATGAGAGACAGAGGTGGCAGTTTGGAGGCCCGTGTCATAGAAAGGAGGCCCCCAATGAGGGGAAAAAAAGACAAAAACATTGTATGCAGTTATTATATCATATATAATATTATATCATATTATTATATCATATTTCACTCCTAATAGTCTTATTTATAAACGCAATCAATCTCTTTAACCAGAACTGTTCGAAACTCTTTTCGTTGGCAAAATAGAGCAAAACAGTCATGATTGATAATATTGTCTAAAATGTAAGGCACCTAATATTAACTACTACTTTACTGAACTGTTCTATGAATACAGTATTACATTACAACCGTGCTGCTGATATTCGGGAAAAATAGTAAAAAAATTCGGGAAAAATAGATAGAAGTGTTTCTATCTTCTTTTTACTCAGTCACAGAGATAGCTGGATGTCTTTGTCCATATTAGGGATTTCCTGGAAAGTCAGGAGTTTTATTACTTTGGTGATGCATATGTGTTTATGCGCAAGAGTGCCCCCTGGCTTCCAGTATGAATTAAACACACAACACCCCATTTTTGGTAAAAAATAGGAAAGATAATACTTCTCTCTAAAAAAAACAGGAGGTTTTTTTGTCTCTCAGTGGATGTACATGAATTATCATCATTGATGTCCTCATTGACAGCTTGAGAAAAGATCTGGACGTGATCGATCAGCTGTAGCTGAGGGCTAACCAGGTGCTGTGAAAATGCTTTATGATTTTTCCTCGCCCAGGGCCTACAGCAGGTGAATAAGCAGCTCATCACTGAAGAATCCTGATCTCCTTCTGTATTCCAACATCATTATTAACAACAAAACCTGTGTGGATGGTGATTTGAAAGCTCACGTTTTGTGTTATATTTTGTGTGAAATAGATGAGATAGATGAGTCTTGTTTTCTGAGAAATGGTTCAAAATTAGGCATCAAAAAATAACTTAATTTAAATGGAAAACAAGTTCATTTTTCTGACCCCACTGGCAGATTTTTTTTTTTTTCTTATTTGAACTATAGATGCTTAATTTTGAACAATTTGTCAAAATGGTTTCTTAGGTTGTTGGTGGTGGTTTCCAGGGCGTTACTATGTAGTTGCTAAGGTGTTCTGATTGATTGGTGCTATGTGCTTGCTAGGGGGTGTTCTTGATCATTGCTTCAGTGTTACTAAGCAGTTGCTTGGTTGGAGTGGTGGTTTCCAGGGTATTACTATGCAGTTGCTAAGGTGATTGATTGTTGATGTGTTACTATGTCGTTGCTAGAGTGTTCTGGGTGGTTACTTGGATGGCATTAAACATTTATTTATTTTTAATCAAATGAAAATTAAACCCTTTAAAAAAGGTTTACTGTTAAAATTAGTACATGGAAGAAAAATTGTGAATATTCCTTTAAAAAGTTTTAATAATAATTGTATAATTTTTTTCTACAATTAACAGGTTGTAGTATTTATTTTTTATCATGTAATTGTTTTATTTAAATTTGAAAGAAAATGGAATATGTAAAGATGTACATTATACTGTACAAATGTAATACAAGAGTAATATATTTCTGTTACATGTTAAACCGTGAGCGTCAAACGTGCTTCAGTATTTGTGTAGTGAACAAAAGCGCGTCTTTGCCATTCATACATACAGAGGCAAGCCGAACATGCAGGATTCATATTTAAACCGTCTTTTTGCATTTTAATATTCACAGACACTAGTCCATATCACGATTCGAATTAAGTGACGGACTTACTTTTGATTTATTCATCCAAAAACACGAATTCCGTGGTATTCCGCGCTATAGAGTAAATTCCGTTTTTATGAATGGACTCCGCGATCCCGTCCGCGTTTTCGTGGAAACCATATGACCCTATAAATGTAAGCACACTTCAAAACATTTGGGTTTGCCCTGTGTGTTGTGTTTTTAACGAGTTGCAGGGATGACATCTCGTCACAGGGTCTTTCTCTCTGTGTAACGTACATGCCCAGATGCGTTCTCAGGTTCCAAAATTTGGCACCAGTTGATTTAATGTGAATCGGTACTCTGTAGTAGCAGTGCAATTCAGTCGGTACCCTTAAAAGTACCCAACCCTATTTACAATAGCATTTTATTCTGGGGGGTGATAAAGAGACAGCATTAATATGTTCTCATACTCCTTTGACAGTAAAATGTGACCTTAAGTGTAACTTTTAATCAAGTTCAAGTTGAGCTTTATTGTCATTCTGCTACATGTGGGGACATACAGTGGAACGAGATGTCGTGCCTCACAGGACCACAGTGCTACATAAATACAGACATACAACACTATAAACCTATACACAACTAACCTACTGACAGATTTTGACTAAGTATACTATATATAAATGTTTACCCTGTGCAACAAAAGATTAAAAAATACAAACTATACGAATGCTTCACATAATACTGTACATGTGCAGAGAGAAACATTGTGAGTCAAGCAGCTGGCTGGGGAACAGTACAAGAGGATTGTAGTGCATGAGCATGTAAACATACATATATTGTGGAGTCTTTTGTGGGATTGTGTACACACGGCAGTGTGTGAAAAGTGTCTAGTGCATAGAGGAGAGTGTGTTACTACAGGTGGTTTGTACAGGCCCACTCACCTGTGTGTAGCACACTTGAATTGCCCAAAAAAGTTCAGTTTTTTCTTTGGTGTGGTAAGGTTGGGGGGTGTTTGGAGAGGGAGGGGAAGGGGGGGGGGTGGTCCATGTTTCAGGAGGTAGGGGTGTGCATGGGTTTTATTTAGAGGAGGGCGGGGTGATTTGGGTTCAGGGCTCTTACAGCCTGGGGGAAAAAGCTGTTGAGCAGTCTGGTGGAGCGGGCTCTGATGCTCCGGTACCGTCTTCCTGATGGTAGGAGCTGGAAGAGACTGTGGGAGGGTGGGTGGGGTCCTTCACGATGCTGTTGGTTTTGCTGGAGCATCGTGCAAGGAAAATGTCCAGGATGGATGGGAGAGGGGCACCGATGATCTTTGCAGCCGTGTTCACTGTCCGCTGGAGGGTCTTGCGGTCAGCAGCACTGCAGTTCCCGTACCAGACAGTGATGCAGCTGGTCAGCACACTCTCAATGGTGCCCCTGTAGAATGTGGTGAGGATGGGTCGAGGGAGACTTGCTCTTTTCAGCCGGCGGAGAAAGTGTAGGCGCTGTTGTGCCTTCTTGGAGAGTGACATTTAATCAATTAAATAATTGTACTTTATAGTTCAGTTCTATTTAGTTAATATTTTGAGGAGTTTTTGTACTAAATAATGTGTAATAGTGATCCAAGAGTTACCATTTAAAATATAAAAATTTCTAATATGCTTAGTATTTATATTACAATTAGTGTAGTATTTAGGGTTAAATACATTAGAATTTGTATTTAGACATGATCAAACACTTGGTTTTTATAGGTTTCGAATAAACGATTTAATGTTTAAGTAAAAAAAAAAAAGTGAATTACTCGTTATTTTATGATATTCACGTAAGCATACAACATAAGTGAATATTACAAAAGGCAAGAAAATATGCCATTTAACCCAATAAAAAAGTTTAAAATAACGTTTAAAAAAACACAAGGCAACCAATTGAATTCAGCAAAACTCTTTATTGTATTTCTTGAATGCAGTCTTTACTGAAACTCATTCAGCCTCCTACATGGAAAGAAAGATAGCAGAAAGACTAAAAACTTAAAAATATGACAACTAGCATCTGGTTACGGTCGCTATAGATGGTTTTCACGTGATGTCCCACACTTATAGGAACGCCCACCTGGAGGGCAAAATGAAGCTTTGCTCCACTGACCACCAGTTATTTTTACGCAGATTGCATTAAGTAGTAATGTAGTAAAACACAGATATTAAAAGGCGAAATTCATTAAACACCTTATTGATGATGTATATTTTGTACAGGCAAGCAGATGAAGCCAGAATATAAACACAATGTGCAAAGTTTCACATTAAATGGTTTCCCATAGAAAACCATTAGAAGGAAAACACTGAACCATTAAGCGGACTGCGTTCATATTCCGGCCTCATCTGCTTGCCTGTGTAAAGTATGCATAATTAATATGGTGATTACTGAATTTGATCTTTTAATAATACTGCTTTAAATATATTAAGGCACTTTGTGTTTTTACAATGTTTTGTCACACTGTTTAATGATTGAAATATTGCCGCTGGTGCTTAATATGGATTGCAAATGGCCAAAACTTGCATTTTGTTCACACATACCTTTGTCTTATTCTTTTGAGAGGTGATCTAAATATTTGCGGCTGTGAAACAGATGGAAAATTGAGAGGCTTGTGCTGCAGTTCTATGGATGTTTTGCCCTCCAAGTCTTCGAGCCGGTCACATGACTGAAAGCTTTGAATTAAGGTGTTTCTTATGTTATCTAACTGTAATTATAGTTTAACTGTCTATTATCTAACGATAAACATTAACTATAACACGCTTTGTAAAATACCACTTCTGGACAGATTTCCGAGAGGTCAACTAATGCGCTAAAATGTCAAAAAATGCAGTAATTTCTTCAATTTACCAGCGAGTGTCCTTGAAGCGCTGAAATGAATGGGCTTTAGTGCTGGAACTATTGGCTGCTCCATGACATGCTTTACTTCCTCATTCCTCCGTTCCTATGGAAGCCTATGGGAGTGTCGCAACTCTGTTTCTCAATGGCTCTGGATGTTACTAAGCAGTTGCTTGGTTGGGGTGGTGGTCTCCAGGGCGTTACTATATAGTCGCTAAGGTGTTCTGATTGATCGTTAACATGTTGCTGGGGTGTTCTTGATGAGTGCAAACTTAAATATGTACTTCTGGGTTTTCATTCAATGTTTAACTTTTGTTTTAAAGCACATTTTTAAAACTCAAATAAAAAGAAGATAAAACATTTAACAGCAGTGGGTTCAACACTTTTGAGTTTGTTTCTTGGATTGTCAACTGCTCATAAGTCTGTCCCAAATGGTCAAAACACATCATAAAGTGCATAAATTTCTCTTGATGTCTTATTTCCATATGAATATGAAGTTATTCCATTCAGATTTTAGTTAGTGATGCCTGACTTAGCAAATATTAATAAGAAGTAATTGTGCTGTTTCTTCTCTCTCAGATAAGTATGTTCACAAGGGTTTTAATGAATTTTAATACCTTTAAAGCCTTGAGCCCTGTTCACACCAAGAACGAAAACTATAAAGATAACGATATTAGCATCCAATCCGACGGACGATATCGTCTGTTTGTTCTAAGCTCACGCTCATCTGCCGCTTTAAATTCTCGAGCTCGTTATAGCAGGATGGATTCTGATTGGGTGTCAATGTTTGTATCGTTCATCAGCTGGAAAAAATCATTCTGAAAGTGATTATCGTTTCTCTGTGCCTTTATCGTTATAGCTGTGGTGTGGACTCTGCTATTCTTTAATATTGAGAACGATTTTAGAACTATATCTTTATCGTTATAGCTGTTGTGTGGACTCTGCTATTCTATTGAGAACGATTTTAGAACTATATATTTATCGTTATCGTCCTTGGTGTGAATGGGCCTTTATCCTGCTAGTTTTCTCAGACACAGATTACGTAGTTTGTTTTTCTGCCTCCGTTTGTAGTAGTGATGGGAAGTCCGGTTCTTTTCCGCAAACCGGTTCTTTCAGACAGTTCGTTTCAATGAACCGGTTCAAAAAACCTGGTTCATCGGTTCTTTTACACCCTAACGTAATGACGTAATGATATAATCGTTCGTCCCGGGCAGGGATGAAAATACAAATTCAAATATATAAAGTCAGTAATCATAACTTCAGTCAGTTAAAACATCATAATCATGATCTTTAAAGTTTACAATTAAGTTTTGCAAGCACCCAAATACAGATACAGGCTGATGTGCATATGAGGATTTAAGTCTTGAAAATGTAAAGTGAATAAATTAGTTGTCATCAGCGCAGAAACCATAATCCACTTACTAATCAATCCACTGCGATTTATTTGTTATTAAACTTACGTTTCGCTCTCATTCAGGTCCTCGGTTTACCCGCGCCATATCACAGAATCCGTTGTCCAAAAGAACTAAGTTAGTTTGGTTCAGACGTGCTGTGTCGTAGGCAATCACTGTTCGCTGAATCACGCATGCGCAGTATCATCAGCTCATCGGTTCTCAAATCGGACGTGTCCGAAAGAAACAGTTCTCGGGTCAGTGTACTGGTGATCCGAAAACCGTTGCAACCAATTCTTGACTCGAGAACGAGAACCGCTCTAACCGGCACACTGCACGCGCATTCAGTGTATCAGCTGCTCTGCTCGCGCTCATCATCAGTTCTATTTCATACAAACTCAATTTATGAATGTGTCATCAATAACTATAATTACAGCACATGTATTTCATAAATCATCCCTTATTCCTATTAAACGGAGTCTTAATTATGGTCCAACATCCCTGACAAACCCCTTTGGCCTATAACCTAACAGAATCTTCAACTGAACAAAGTACACAGATTAGATACATTCATCTTTAAAAAAAAATAAAAAAATTAAATATGTTTTATATTATCACACTTTCTGATGTTTAACAAAATACTTGGATATGCTTTTCATCCGCTTGAAAAATTACACGCATGTGCAGTATCATCAGATCATCGGTTCTCAAATCGGACGTGTCCGAAAGAAACGGTTCTCGGTTCAGTGTACTGGTGATCCGAAAACCGTTGCAACCGGTTCTTGACTCGAGAACGAGAACCGCTCTAACAGTGTTCGTTCGTTACCTGGCTCGCTGCACACATGCTGCTCTGCTCGTGTTCATCATCAGTTCTCTCTTCACAGCAGTTCACTCAGTGTACAGTTTGAGTAAATTAATAACTCCGGGATATTGGTTTATTTCGAGACAGAGGGAGTGTCAGGCACGTTAAAAAGGTGAATAATTTAAGTAATTTGTGGATTAGTGCTTACTGGAGACTAGGGCTGTCAAAATGGCTGAAAAACTCGAATTTTGTACTTAAATATTATCAAAATTCGAATTATATTCGAATTATATTCGAATTTAAAAGGCATAATTTCAGTTAGGGGAAAAAAAGCTTTTGGCTTCTCTCCTGAGGCCACAAGAGGGCGCATTGAGCAAAATATTACTAATGCACGGTTCTTCAAAGCATAAAATAACACGACTACCTTTGAAAAATGTGCATAATGTTTAAAATAATGTTTAACCATATATAATTAATTACTTTGCTTAAACAGTTAGAAACAAAAAAGCATCATGTATATACAGTTTAATACAAAGCACGGAAAACCAATCACAAAGAGTGACGTTACTTTTTTCATTTAAAAACACGAGATGCAGTGGAACGGGGAGAGACCCGTCCCGCCATAAAGTTTTGAGACATGTTTTTTCAAAGTTGAACTTACAATAATTTTAAATGGATTTCTAAATATCCGACTCTCTTTGGCGAGACGCGAGTGCAACACTGATAGATGTCCCTCTAGAAAATGCGCAAAATATGTGTTCTGTGTGAACAGCTTGGTTCCAGTATTGACGTAAACAACATCATCTCCGCATTGATGTTCTATTTTTCCGCAGTATTTTGAATGAACAACATATCCAGTGGGTTCAACTGGATAGGCTAAAAAAAAAGCATTAAAATGCAATGACACCTACCTACATCTTCATCGCATCTCGTGCACCACTGATAAGGCAGCCTGACGGACACCTAAAATTCGAATGCAACGTTTTGCATTCGAATGTGGATTTTTATTTTAAATTCTACAAATATTCGAAATTCGTTTTTTTTTTTTGACAGCCCTACTGGGGACGCGAACCGTTTCAAACGATTCAGTCCGATTTGGTGAACTGGTTCGACCGGTTCACTAAGAAGATCCGGTTAAATCGAACGATTCGTTCGCGAACCGGACATCACTAGTTTGTAGATATTTGATTTCATTTAAATTTAAATCGTAAGCTTAATTTTAATCAATTTCTCAGCAAACACGAATTATATATTATGATATTTTGAATCCTAAGTTAAAGTATCTTGATTTAAGAGTGTTTAGTCATTTCTACTAGAAAGCAAGCCAAAAATGTTGAGGAAGAAAATTCCTTTTTCCATTAGAGCAAAAAAAAAGTTTCCATTGGAGGCGTAACAATGCGTTCGCACCTGGTGTTCCAGGCCTTTTCCGCCACGCCTCCACCCTGAGCTCCAGCGGGCCGCCAAGCCCGAGCAAACCCATAAATTCCTTTGCCTGAAGGGAGCGTCTTTACACCTGTGAAAGAAACCCTCCTCCACCGCGGCGCACCGACCAAACCTCCGCCCCGACCTGCTGCCCACCTCAGGCTGGAAATTCAGTCCAGACTCTCCTGCCAGAACCTCCGTATCTGATCTCGCATCTGAAGAATGTGTTTCGGAGGAGCTGATAAAATGTTCTGGTTGTGTAACAGTGCCATCTGGTTTGGTATGCATGCTCAAGTCCTGGCGGAGGCTCTTTCTGGGATTGGCACATGGGGTTGGATGGAAGCAGATGAGTTGGCGGATGATGGGCATGTCAGTGATTCTTCTCATCTTAGTCATGTGATTCGTGACATATGTAGCAAATAAATCGGCGCTGAGTGTTTTATTCCACCTTTGCAGCATTTTGACTCATGCAGAGTTAAACAAGAGACATGTCATATTAAGAGCTCATCAAACAAACAGTCATGGTGTTAAAATCTGCCATTTTCAGAAGAAATTTCAGAAGTAAAATCCTATGCTTCCCCCCCTTTTTTATTCAAAATAAATACTTACCATAAGCTCTTAGGTTGTTAATCGATATAGATGTACTTCATTTTTTTTTAAATAGTTTAATTGTAGATAAAGAACTACACTACTCCTGATCCTGCAGACAAAGACAAATGTATATATGTGTGTCTGTCTATAATATTTTGCAGTAAACTTACAATAGTTGCACATTTTTTGCGCACAAGATAAAATATTTAATAACATATTATTCGCACTTAAAATATATTGTAAAAATATAATCTATCTCTCTATCTATCTATCCAAGTTTTTTTGCAAAATGTTATATATCTATAAAATATTCTCTCTCTCTCTCTCTCTATATATATATATATATATATATAACATTTTGTGCAATAAACATCAAATATATTGTATCTGTACTATAACCAACATAGTTTTATATTTTTCCCCATTCATTGTATTTCAGTTGCATCATATGCAATGCTTGATGGGATTGCAGCTCATTCCCGTATTATATATTTTCATCAAATCAAAATTTGTATTATTGTGATTAATCATAGAGCCGGTTGGTTCGGTTCATGTCTTTAATCTCTTTAATGTACAATTTATTTTAAATTTTAACATTGGGAAATTTTAAATGGAGAAAAAACTAGCTAACTGTGAACACAATCATTTGTATTCTGTTAGTGTGACGAGTTGCATTGAATATTGATCGATCGTTGTGGTTACGTTGGTTGGTTATCATTGCTCATTTGCATAATATTGGTCTCCGCTCAACTGAGTTCTCGTGGCTTATTGCTTCACCCTGATTTGGATAAACTGCAGTGAGTGTTCAGCAGATGCGGCTGGCATCCACACACCCTACCGAGGCCCGATCACAGCACTCCAGGGGCTTGTATTTCTTCTGTTCATGCTCATATTGAAGCCGAACAGCGCCAGGATCGCGCTGACGGAGCCAAGCTTTACTCAATCGAACGCTGATGCGTGTTGCATTAAGAGTATAAAACTCTTAGCAGCAGCTGTGAAGCGGTCAGCGTTGTTTCATGTTCTTTGGATCTCATAAAGAAAGACTTCATTTTTTTGTCTGTGCTCCAGATCCTCAGCTCAGCTCCAGGCTTTCGGCCAGCTGAATTGTCGTCATCATAACCGTAATGCCCAGCATCGATTTGCTCCCTCCAAACGCACACCTTCTTGATTACATTAGCAACGCTGGCCCATCGAAGCGCCAACATGTTGTTCCAGTAAATAGTGACGTTTGATGCCAGACAGGCCTGTGCTTCTGTCCACCATTTACTGTCGTACATACTGATGCTGTCAGAGTTTCATGACTGGAAGACACATTTGCTGTTGGCCGTCAAACTGAGCTTCTAGGAACAAAACAACGGCCTTTCTGTTAGAACATCTAGTCATCTATGAGTTCAATGCATCTCATCGATCTGATTATTGCTCTGATGTGAGTCAGTCACTACGGAGCTGGACATATAGTGCGTTATGAGGTCCGGATGGTGTTCTGGGAAGCGTCACTCAGTTTTCTGGTTTTGTTCCTGCAGGGAAGGACGATTCTACTGGCATCTGAAGATCCATTTTCCTCAGAGCGACGCGGTTTATTCAGAGAGGTATAAAAACACTTCTCTTCTCTACTGTTTTGGTGTTTTATAAGAATTTATTTGGCGCTTTGAGGATTCTGTGATTTTCCATAATGCAGAAAACGTGGACGGAATCACAGAAAATAGTCATAAAAATGAAATTTGCAGTATAATGCAGATTGGCAGTTATTTAATTAAATTGATTAGACATGCTTTTTGATTATTCAATTTTAATTAAAACCATTAAAATGGAATCCAGAAAAATTTAAATGGAAAACATGGAATTTGGGAAAAAATAAAACAGGATTTGGGAGAAAATCACATTTTTGTTACGCTTTTAATGGGAAACATTGAATTTTAGAAAAATAAAAATATTTTTTTTTAAAATAGGAAAAAATAAAATGTATTTTATATGGCCCTAAAAATGTATTTTAAAAAAAGTAAATAAAAATTGCAACTTTTTTACTGTTAAAATTTTTAATTGTTAAAGTTTTATGAATTCAATTGATTATGCATGCTTTTTAATTATTAAAAAGTATTAAGCCATTAAAGCGGAATTAAATTAAAATGGAAAACATAGAATTTGGGAAAAAAATAAAATACTTTATGGTTGTGCCCCAAAATGTAATTTTTGTTAAACGTTTAATTAATACATTTTAATTAATCACTTTTAATTATTTTAGTAATCCATGAATTTATTATTCAACCAATTAATTAATTCTACCATTAAAATGAAATAAAACTGGAATTTGGGAAAAAATAAAGCAAATAATGTCATGACAAGCCAATAGTTCATCAAAAATGAAAAACCCTTAAGTATTCACTCTCTCAACCATCATAATGACCTTTATATCTTTCCAAATCCATGAAATCCTAGATGTTTTGAAGAACATTTCAGAGTAACCAAGATCTCTAAAATAAAATAAAAATATCTCAAGCTCTTAATCAATGAGTAGTTCATTAGATAACTGGCAAGCAGAATGGGAAAAATGTCAAAATGACAAATGATTTGAAATAAATTGTGTGGTGGGAGAAATGTGAAATTAAGACATGACTAAGTTGTGTATAGAAGGTTTACTATAAGCTATATTAGACTGACTCGTGGGCATTTATTGATAATGCATATATTTTCTGGTCTGCCCAATTTTTATTATCATGAGACAGTGATTTTTAACTTAGATGGACCCAAATTTGTTTTAAATGGATCCAAAAAATTTGAATTATAAAAAATATATTAGAAAAATCTATATAAAATCTGTATCTGCCATGCAGTAGCCTGTGAAGCTGATATGGCAATAAATTTAAATACAACCAACAACAACAAAAAAGTGCTTTGAACTTTCGAACGAAAAAGAGTTGCATGATGTTTCTTCAAAATGATGTTTGTCCCCTAAGGGTGGATAAATATTGACATAATTTTCATTTTAGGTGCCCTCTGTATTTTAATTGTCTTCTTTTGTTTGTTTTCATTATTTGATTTTCTCTTTCCTCAGGTGTCCTGATAACCGGCAGCTCGATCAGATTCTCAACAACTACATTCATCCCTCAGAATCAGATCCAGTCAAACGGCAAAAGTACGTATCATCCGGTCAAACATCAATGCCACATTTATCCGACTCTTGCGTTGTAACGAGCCTCCACAGGTTTTCATGGGTGTGGTTGTCAGTTTTCAAGAGTTTGAATCTCCCATATTCATTTTCTACCCGGTCTTTTACTTGATCTTCCCAAACTGGCGACCATGAGCACACTTTACTACAAAAAAACAAACTTCTTATATGCTGGATTTTAGCGATCTTCATTGAGATATTCTGCTCAAATTAAAGTGTCTTATAGCAGTCTGTGTTTTCAACATTTTCTGCAACTAAATCTACAGACAAATCTTCTAAATCTAAATCTAAACTCTAATCTTTTTCTGTGTCTTGCAGTTTCATGTTTTGTATCCGCTATTTTTGATCAAAGCAATATTACAGCGACCAAAGACTCGTTATGTTCGTAGATGTGTTGTGTATGTTTGGAGGACTGCTTCGCAGAGCGCGCTCTTGAAGGGTTGCCATGTCCACTTATTATAAGCATCACTTAATAAAGCACAGATTTATCTGCCTAAAATCGGTATCGGTCAATAAAAGCAGTTATCTACACTATCGACCATCAGTGGATTGTGTATGAACCATATTAGTTAGCTTTAAAAACACTAGACAGAGCTTATTTACTATTTATTATATGTGTTTGAATAAATCTGTCATGAAGAAAAGGTTTTATGAAAAGTACCTAATGTGCAATTGAGTTGTATACAATTATTTCCATTTGAGTGTGATTATTATATCTGAAAATAAATAGCATTGAATATAATAGTGTTTTTGTTCATTTTAACCTCTAATGTACCAAATGAGAGGGCTGTCTGTATAGTTTACAGCATTAGTTGGGAGAGATTTTTTTCCCTTAAGAAAGCTAAACTATTGGTATTGGCAGATATCATTCTGAATAATCAGTTATTGTTATCAGCTGAGAAATTTAGTATCGGTGCATCCCTATTTAATATCTTTGGGCTCATAAAGTGATCCACTTTATGCAGCTAATAAAGTAGACAGATGCAGGTTGTAATATTTTGGTATGTGGCATATTTCCAAGGTAACGTTTTTGGATATAAGTTTATTCTGTGCTTTGTTTTTATTTGCTGTTTTTTATAGTAAGATCTGGCAACCCTAATGAGTCAAAGCACACCTCGTTCACTGTGATTTCACAACTCTAATGCACATTTAAATACATCAACAACTAGTTGTTCAGTTTGGTTCCATGCACACTATGTAGAATTTCTACAAATGTGGTTGCCACTACCGGAATTATTCCGAAGTTAATTCGGTTATACAATTCAGTTGTCACTCCGTAAATGACTGAACTGTATGCATACAGAACAAGATTAAACACTAAAAGATGAATTAACAACTGAATTTAGCTGCAGCACATACAAGGCCTTGTTTACCTGTTGAACTTGCCATCGAAACAAGCTCCGACTGCAGAAAAATGCACACGCGTCGACGATGACGAACAGTGAATTAATGCTGAGCTGACGTCTGATCGTGGCGTGTGACATTTTCACATTTCTTGATCGTCTGCTTCTCATTTCGGATGTTTAATGTGATCTCGATTACTTTTTACAGCTGAAATGTGGCGTAAGTGCAGCATTGTCAGTCAGTGAGATTGTGTCTGGCCCTTTTATTGATGTCAGATTCATTTTTTTACTTTTCCACAAAATGCAGTAATGACTTGACAATTAGCGTGATGAAGTGGAGCATTTTCTCTCTATTGTTTCTTCATGGAACGGTTTTAGGGCCATTTGGATCAGCACATCATTATTATGGCTTGCAGATCAACAAAACGTCTGTAAATGCAGAAATGAAGCTGCGGTTTGGAGTTAGAAATAAACTCTTTACAGTGTGATAATAGGCCACAAAATCAACACTAGAATAGAGTTGGGCGTCTTTTGCTCTTAAATCCAGGCATCTTTCAGGGAGGGTTTGATAGTTGTGTAAATTATTGTGAAAAGCAATGCTGACGTTCAACAGCTCAAGACTTTTACCCCGGGGATCAGTGCTGATTTATATTATTCCATAACAGAAACTCATTAAGCATGTACAGACGAGTCGATTAAAGAGGTGGAATATTATCTTTAAAGGAATAGTTCACCCAGAAATTATCATTTGCTGAAAGTTTACTCCTACTCAGGCCATCCGAGATGTGTATGAATTTGTTTCTTCATCAGATTTGGAGAAATGTAGCATTGCATCACTGTCTCAGCAATGGATGCTCTGCAGTGAATGGGTGCCGTCAGAATGAGAGTCCAAACAGCTGATAAAAACATCACAATAATCCACAAGTAATCCACAGTCCAATCCAGTCCATCAATTAATGTCTTGAGAAGACAAAAGAAACAATTCTATCATTAAGATGTTTTTAACTAAAATACGAGTCTGTAATCCATAATCCATAATAATTCTTCCTCCAGTGAAAAAGTGTTCTGGTCTGAATCAGGAGAGAAATCTGCACAGATCAAGCAGTGTTTACAAGACAAAACAGACCAAAACAGCTCTAAACAAACATGTGGCTGGATTTTGATGTGAGAGACAACAAGAGATGGACTTTTTCACTGGAGGAAGCTTTATTATGGATTATGGACTGATATTTTAATTAAAAAATGTCTTAATGATCTTTTAAAAAAGCTTTTAAAAAAACAAGAATTTCTGAAAAAAATAAAACATTTCATAGGATTCAGAAAAATTTACGAAAAAAAAAAGATTTTTGGATTTTGTCTCAAGATGTTAACTGATGGACTGGAGTGGTGTGGATTATTGTGATGTTTTTATCAGCTGTTTTGGACTCTCATTCTGACGGCACCCATTCACTTCCATTGGTTAGCAATGGCATTTCTCCAAATCTGATGAAGAAACAAACTCGTCTACATCTCGGATGACCTGAGGGTGAGGACACTGTCAGCAAACTAACAAATCTCTACCGATCTTACAAGCCTCTTAATTGTAGCTAATTGTGTTTAGAAAACATCCAACAAACCAAATCAACTGAACTCCTCCTAAACGGTCTCACATGTTCTCGTCTCCTGACAGACAGCAGGGGGTTCGAATGATTCAGCATCACGTGCAAACCTTTCTCCCTCGTCTCTGTTTGTTACGCAACATCGCGAGCAGCGACTGGATTGTTTATATTTCAGGAATCATCTGTCAGAACATGTTCCACGCTTCCATCTAAATGCCTTTGTGTGTTTTGGAGAAAATCTGAACCGGTGAGCGCTGTCAGCTTCGGCTCGGCTCCGTCTGCGTGTGTTTCCAATGAACCGTGGCTTTTATCAAGATAACCATGGGCTTCAGGAACACAATGGAAACGCGTCACAGCGGGTTGAGACGTCGGACACTGGATAGATGAGAATGGTCAGGAGTTTGGACACATGCACTTATTCTGACCGTTTCCCTTATGATAGAATAACTCTGAAATCACATTAATGGAGTTCAGTCATGGACATGGAGTTAATTGTAACATGGAATTTGGATGAATAAATCAAAAGTAGGGCTGTAACTTAATCAAACTGTGATTTGGAGTAGTGTCTGTAACCATTTCACCATTTCATTTGATAAAACCATCGTCAGAGACAGAAATCCAAAGGTCTTCACTGCAATCTGCCAAAATAGTTCAATATGATTTAAAGAAATTGTGACAGAACTAAATTACTATTGTACAGTAGAATGTACTTTACAAAATTATAATAAATTAAAACTTTCATTTTAATACTTAATTTTTTATTGTATTATATATATTTTACTTGATTTCTTCATTTTTAATGTATTGATTATTAATTTAATGATTAATTTATTAATCGTTTATTATTTATTAATTTGGTTCCCAAATTTGTACAGTTAGCAGTTTTGTTTATTAATTTACTTTATATTATATGTATATTATTAATATATGTTCTTTATTTCTATAATAATAATAATAAAACAATTAAACCTTTTTTTAAGAAATAATCACAGTTCTTCCCTGTTTTTATTTTTACAGTAAACATCTGTTGTGCAGCACTTTGTTTGCCAACAAATAAAATAGTTAAGTTTTCATTTGAAAATTAAATATCATTTTCACCATTTTTAATAATAAATTTGTTTTAAATCATAAATCCAGAAAAAAATCTGGGAAAAAAATAATAAATAAAGCCCACTATTGTTAAAATTGCAATATTCTATTAAATTGTTAAAGTTCATTTTTATTAGACATGCTTTTTAGAACGTTAGAATTTAATTAAGGCTTTTTAGAATTTTTGGAATTTAATTTAAACCATTTAAGCGGAATCCAGAGAAACATAGAATTTGGGAAAAAATAAAACAGTTTTGAATCTTTAATAAATCGTTGTGAAATTGTATAGGTTTTATGATTTTAATTGGTTATACATGCCTTTTGATTACTAAAATTAAATCCAGAAAAAAACATTAAAACACACACACACAAACTGGAAACAGCAAAACAGGACAAATGAAATGTGTTTCATAGGGCCCTACAACTTATTCAGTTTAATACTTCTTTATGTAGACATGATTTATATTTGTCTGCAGAAGTGATTTTACACATCTCAGCCGAGGCCTTTAAATCAAAAGCTTTTTAAGACGATGAGAAACATAAATTCAAATGTGTCCAAACTTATGACTGGCATATGTTAACCAAACCAGCTAGTTTATCATAACAGGCATGACTTTCATATGATTCTGAGCATATCGTGTGTGTGTGTGTGTGTGTGTGTGTGTGTGTGTGTGTGTGTGTGTGTGTGTGTGCTGGTTTTTGTGGTTTACGGGGACAAAATTTGTTTAATGACATGGGTATGACAGAGGTATTACAATTTGAAGGTGGTTTATGAGGACACTGCCTATGTCCCCGTAATTCAAAAGGCTTAAAAAAACATACTAAATGGTGTTTTTTTGAAAATTTAAAAATGCACACAGTCTCCTGTGAGGGCTAAGTTTAGGTGTAGGGTTGGTGTAGGGCAATAGCACATACAGATTGTACAGTATAAAAACCATTACGCCTATGGAGAGTCCCCGTAAACCAAAAAACAAACGTGTGTGTGTGTGAGAGAGAGAGAGAGAGAGAGAGAGTGTATTCACCCTTAAAGTCAACACGAGTTCAAAACTGACACTGTTTAACTTTCTTAATGTACATTCCTGCATCCAGCCAGATTCAGTCCGATACGTGACGTTATGCAAGTAAAACGTGTAGCGAATGCCGTTTAAAGGCGTTTTTGGCGTGTCACCACGAGTTTATCGTCACACACCCTCCTGTCGAGTGAGGACACAGACAGATACAGTGTTTCTTTCTCTGATTTCATGTGTGTTGTGTTTCCAGGTTAAAGATCTACGTCCACAGTCCTCCGGAGGATATCAGAGTCTTTCTGAAGTCAGAGCAAACACAGCCCAACTCTCTCAGGTAATAATATATACTGTGCAATTTCCTCTCAATAACCAAATAAACACAACAAACACGACAGCGGTGAGAAAACAGCAGTTCAGAAAGCATCTGATCGTTTGCAGCAGCTCTGCTGTCAGGCTACAGTAAGTTACAGCAGCTCTATATGAATATGAATAACTCAATATTTTAACAATTACAAAATCTGAATAATCACCTACAGCCTACTGATTAATCTATGAAATAATCAATGATTAGCCGATTAATCATTCTAATTATAGTTAGATTAATCGATTATCAAAATAATTGTTTGTTGCAGCCCTAATACTGTATGACTCTACTTTTAGATTGATTGATTGATTTTTTTTTATTATTAATTTTCTTTATCATGTACTTTTTCACTTTATCATGTATTATTATTTATTAACGAAAGTTTTTTTTTTTATTATATATTATAATTATTTAATCATTTATTTAATAATTATTTATTATTTGTTGGTTTGGTTCCCTATTTATACATTAAATAGATGTATTTATTTATTTATTCATTCATTTTATTTAGTGCTGTCAATCGATTAAAAAATGTAATCGCGTTAATCACAGTCATGGACTGTGATTAATCATGATTAATCACAAATTTAAAATATTAGGATTTACCTGTAAATGTGTTGAAATAATCAAATGCATGACAAACTAGTTTAAGGAAACATAACCTTTCACACCTCCGCCAGGTATGAGACATAATCCTTATTATTCTTTTGTTTTTATTCAGCCATTATCAGTCTTTATACTGGCAATAAAACGTTTACCAAGCCACATCACTTCAATCCCAGGATACATTTACCCAACTATTATCAAAAGTATTTCTAAATAAATACAACAAAACATTTTCTTGCGACCTTACATGAAGTATTATGATAAAATGCATTATGAAGAAGAATTGGACCTGTTCTGCAGGTGCATTAGAGCTAACATTAGCATCATTCTACATCATTCTAATTAATAGTACACTTTTACTCAGAACTCACTTTAAACCACCATCGAGTGTTTGTAATAACTTCATTTTGCAATCACATACACTTTGGGCGGCCGCAGTACATTATAAAAGTAGCCCAAGAAACCGCAACCCACGGCTCTGTCATTTTTCCCACGACTGTATTTTCAAAATAGCCTAATTGTGAGGGGAAAAACCCCGACCCTGGCAACACTGGTTCGCTGTACCCTTTTCACATATGAGTATAATATCTCTCGCGCACTCTCTCTCTCTCTCTCTCTTGGACACACTCGCTCTCTCTCGCGCACTCTCTCTCTCTCTCTCTCTCTCTCTCCACGTTCGCTTCACTTTCATCTAGCCGGGCGCCTCATAATCACACAATCTAAAATTACTAATATCACATAGAATTTAGGGTGGATAGTGTACATTGGGACGCAGGCAATGATTACCTTCCGCGCTGCGATGACGGAAGAAGTTGGGGTCAGACCTTATCAAACGATTAATTTGCGTTAAAAAAATATTAACGCGTTAAACTTTTTAGATTAATCACATGCGTTAACGCGTTAAAATTGATTATGCAGTTTTTTACCTTTATTTCTTCATGTCTTTTTTGTTTACTAATTAATTTGTTAGATAATAATCATTTATTATTTATTAGCTTGGTTCCCAAATTTATGTATTAATTAGTTTTATTAATTTATTAATTATGTTCTTATATAAATATGTTTGTTTATTAATTTATTATATTGATATGTTTATTTATTTTAATGTATTTTGTTTGTTAATCAATTTATCAGTTTAGTTAATAGTCATTTCTTATTTATTAATATATTATTTATAATATACATTATCCCAATATATTCTCATATATTAATTTATTTATTAATTGAATTTATGAATTTATTTTATATATTATTTATATAATTTATTTTATTAATTAATTAATGTTTATGTATTTTTGTTTAATTAATTTATACATTTTGTTAAGAATCATTTATAATTTGTTAATTTGGTTCCCAAATTGTCAAAATATCTAAATAATATTTACAAATACTTGACTCTAACCCAAAAAATACCTAACCCAAAATCATGAAAATTCGTTGATCAAAAGCTGTAATAAAAGGATTTAAATCGCTGTTTTGGGCAAAAAATAATTATTTTAATGCATTCCAGCCATTATATTAAACACAATACTGTCAAAAATATAATGATATAATTTTATCTCTTCATATGTGAAAGTGGAACGAGCTGCTCCAGCTCCTGAAGTAAAAACATGTTTTAGTGTAATCGTTGGGTCTAATCTTAACATGTGACGCGTGTTTTCAGCTTCCTGTCCTTGTAAATGCCACCGGAGTCAAATGTGTGTTTTATTGTGTCTTTGGTAAGAACTGAAACATACCCGGAGATAACGGAGGCTGTCCATTTATTCCTGCGTGATGAAATGGACACAGAATGCTTTATGGGAATGACTTCACTGCTCATAAATTCCCCCACAGTTACACAGTTTGAGCGCTTTGGGGCTCATCAGAGATGCTTTTCTCTGGTTCTGTCTCTCTCTCTCTGTGTGTTTTGGTGTCCCTCGCTGGGGTCCGAGGGCCGTGTGGGAGCCGTAAAGCCCCGTGCTCCTGTCGGCCCTCACACACACTGGATCAGCTGGACGCTGGATCAGGGGCCGTGGAAGTCTTTCCTACAGAATTCTGTTTTTGTCCCCATGATGTGACATTTAAAATGAAATCAGACACCTTTTTTGGGGGGTTTTTCATACAGGATACACATATACCTTTTTTATATACTTTTTTTGATGCAAGATAAAACTGTAGAAATACTATATAAATAAATCTAATAATATTAGTATATAATTATTATATATTTATTTTTGTTTAAAAAAAATATCTGTTTGGTTCTCAAATTCATATATTAATTAGTTTTATTTATTAATGTGATTTATGTACTTTATTTTAATAATATCTTTATTTATTTTGAATATTAATATGAAATTGTTAAAATGTTTTATTTCTTAATGTATTTTTGTTTAATAATTTTAGAAGTTAAACTACTTTTGCTTGACTCTACATCTTAAAAACACAACAAAAATTAATTAATGAATGAATTAAATGCAGCACAACCTACTGACCCTTTTTTTTTTGTGTTGTGTGTTGAAACTATATATATATATATATTATTCCACCATAAAACAAAAAATATATAAAAAATTTGGGAACCATATATATATATATGCCTCTTTTTTATTGAAAAGTAAAAAAAAAATATTGGAAAAAATAAATAAAAAAATAATATTTTATCCAGTAATTATAGACTTTACCATCAGAGTCTTAGAACTTGAAATAACTCTTAAATTGAATTCCAATAAATATGCAGATTCCTGATTTTATACAAATTATTTAGCATCTAATTGGCACCATTGTCTATTTGGGGAAGTCGTGGCCTAATGGTTAGAGAGTCAGACTTGTAATCCAAAGGTTGTGGGTTCGAATCTCAGGTCCGGCAGGGATTGAAGGTGGGGATTGTGAATGAACAGCACTCTCTCCTCCTTCAATACCATGACTGAGGTGCCCTTGAGCAAGGCACCGAACCCCCAACTACTCCCCGGGCGCTGCAGCATTGACTGCCCACTGCTCCGGGTGTGTGTTCACAGTGTGTGTGTTCACTTCTCACTGCTGTGTGTGTGCACTTGGATGGGTTAAATGCAGAGCACCAATTTCGAGTATGGCTCACCATACTTGACAATACATCACACATTACATTACATTATTTGTTCAAAATGACTGGAGAATATCACCCTTTTAAAGCATATCAGCAATTATACAAAACTGCCAAAGATTCATCTGCATTGTATATGTGGATATTTGAAGTCCAAATGTAATTGTGTTGATATTTCTCATTGAAGATGGAGGATTTGTTACCAGATACGGTTCTGATGGCTGGACAAACATCTGAGTCGAAGCGTCTGTATGACGTGATTCTGTCCTGCAACACTTGAGGGATTTCTGCGTTCACCTCGTGGCTCATTTCTGAGATTTTCCTGTATTAATGACAGACGATGTGATTTAACCTGAGCCTAAAACATTTTCCAAAACATGTCGATCAGTATATGAGCAGATGATTGTTTTATGATCTGTCTCTCATGAGAAAACGGTTTGTTTTGTTTAGCGTTTCAGTCCTTCACCACAAACATCTCTTTACTGGAAGCTCAGAGATCTCACAAAAGCGGCTTTCATCGCTCACGGTTAATATTTACTCAGCAAATAGACTGGTTCCATCTTGAACTAACAGCATCTAGGTTACTGTTCATACATACAGTACTCTTCAGTGTTCGTTTGAAATGACCATGAACCTTGTATAATCAATGCAGCAGATACTGACATAAAATGATCTAAATATCAGTGGTAGCTCTATATCTCCAATAATATGTCTTAAGATGAGATTGAAATGATCCAAACATATAATGCAATGCAATGCTGATTGAGAGATGAAGAAATAAACGCTCCTCAGAAGATGTGAGATGAAGATCATTCCTCCGCTGAGGAACAGTGAAAGTGAAGCTTCTGGAAACAAACGCTCCTCAAAAGATCCTGATGATCAGATTTGAGACGCACTGATTATTCTAGAAAATGACTGATGAAGAATCAAGTAAAGCTGAGCTGCTTCAGTCCAGTAAGTGTTCATCTGGAGATATGACTGCAGTTATTCTGACGTTTACTTGATCAAAATCAGTCAAGATTTGACAGCAGAGACGCATGTGAAGCAGCAGCTGAAGCTGGACGTGTGTACAATTACACTAAAAGAGCTTTTACTGATAAAACACTCAGAACTATCAACCAGAGACTGAAGACATGAGGAGATTGTGTGCTGCAGGTTTAACAGTGAAGTTTTGATCGTGTTGATCATTTAGAAGTTCAGACTTTATAGGGTTAAAATGTTGTTCTACACAAGAATTTGTTCTGCTACATTTTATTTATGTATTTATTATTGATAAATATTCATTCAGTGTTAGATATATTAAGAATAATATATTGTTCATTAAAATATTTTGGAGAGGAAATTGTTTAGGGATTTATTTTAAAAAAAATTACAGAATTTTGAGGAATACTTTTTGTGGCATATTTACCCCATGCATATTTTAAGCTAAATAGCGGAGAAATTACTTTTTTCAAGTTAAATACTTTTTTTTCCCTTTTTTTTATAATTGCTAAATGTTATTTATTTAATGTCAGATTTATTCAAATAATATATTATTGACTAATTTGACATAAACATTTTTTTAAATAATTTTGAGGAAAAAAAATTGCATGACAATTAATCATATTTACCCCTTGCATGTTTTAAGCTAAATAGTCAGAAATTGTAGTAATTGCTACATTTATTTATTTATTTATTTGCTGCTTTATTTATTGTTTTTTTTTAGTTTTATTAAAATAATGTATTATTAATTCTAAATTATATTATAAAACATTTTGTGAAAGGATTTTTTTTTTTTTAGGTTTTGAAATAATTTTGAGGAATAATTTACATGACAATAAAGCATATTTAACCCATGCATATTTTAAGATAAATACTGAGAATAAATTTCATGACAATTGCACCCCCATTCTTATTTTACTTTTAGACATATATAAATATAAATAATAATTAACAGTCTTGGAAATGAATGCTTTCTAGTTGTTTTCTGCATAGACTTGAGTAAGTTTCAATGCCAGCAGTATCTGTGTAATTTAGTCCATAAACCTCAATCCTTATGCAACTGAACTATGAGCTCCGTCTGTGGTTTTCAGCACAGAAACAGGCCGTTTGTTTGTTGTTGTGTGTGGATTTGCTGAAGCCTCACACGTCTCAATGAGGTTTGGCTCGGTCCGGCTTGTTTTCCTCTGCGTTGGTTTGGCTCTTTGGTTTGGCCTGGAAAACAGAGCGAGCTTCTGAGCGTCGACGCTGCAGTCTGAGGATCTGTTGATGCAGGTGTCTGTATGTTCACCAGCAGATGGATCAGAACGTAAACAAGCGTGAGCTATGGACCGCTGTGACATCCCTGATTTACGACGCTCTGCAGACCTCATGGATTCACTGATGTCATGTGAGAGAAAGCTAAAGAGCACGGAGGCTCGCGAGCGTTTGTTAAAGCTGTAACTGATTCGGCTGAACGAGTCTCCAGCTGTGAGCGAGGTTTAGCCTCCAGTTGCGTTTTATGGAGCCAAAACATGAGCGCTTTCTCTCGCACCTCCAACTGTGATGTCATGGGAATGTTCTACTGGAGAACGTCAACACGGATGGACCAGTGTGTCCAGTATTCATAATATAATCACAGTGAATCACTTTAAATGAATCGGTTCTTGATTCAGTGGCATCAGTCATATTTTGAAATGTTGTAATGTGTGCACATGTAATATACTGCTTTCTATTTGAAAATATTTTAAAATGTAATTTATTTCTGTGATGGAAAAGAAATTGATACTTTTATTCATCAAGGATGCTTTAAATTGATCATAAGTGACAGTAAAGACGTTTATAATGTTACAAAATGGTTTCTATTTCAAATAGATGCTGAACTTTCTATTTATATGTGAATCCTGACAATCAAAATGTATCAGAGTTTCCACAAAAATATTGTGCAGCACAACTGTTTTCAACATTGATAATAATCAGAAATGTTTCTTGAGCAGCAACTCAGCATATTATAATGATTTCTGAAGATCATGTGACACTGAAGACTGGAGTAATGATGCTGAAAATCACAGAAATAAACAGATACTCACATAGAAAACAGCATATTTTAAATTGGAATAATATTTCATAATTTTTACTGTATTTTTTTTATTTTAAAAAAATGCAGCCTTAGTGAGCAGAGGAAAATGAAAGTATTTCTTAAGAAAAAAATTTTTTTTTTTAATGTATCCCACACTTTTGAACAGTAGTGTGTATATATAAATGTACATGCATTCTGTCATGATATATATTGAATATCATCAATAGGCAGGCTTTTTCCTCTTTGACTTTGTTTGTGTTGTTTTTGTCAGGTATCTGGAGCTGGATCTGAAGAAGAGTCTGCAGGAAAACCTGATGCATAAGACCATCGTGGAATACCCAGAAATCTTTGTGGTTCTGAAGGAGCACAGTCAGGAGTACCTCGCTCACAGACCGGGTACAAAACACACACACGATCACACAAAACACTGTCCAAACGTCTCTGAACACACACTAATACTGAACACAAACACACAGCCTGCAGTGAGGTTTGACCTGGAATCAAATGGAATGTTTGTTTGTATTAAAAATAATATAGGCCTATTAGAAATTATAAATTGTTATCATTTATAATATTTTGTATAAGGAACAAAGTTTTTTTTTGTTTGTTTTTAAATAATATTGAGGAATAATTTTCAGGACAATTAAGCATATTTAAGCCCCATTTTTATTTTACTTGTTTTAAATACTTTACTAGAAAATTGTAGTCATATATTATTATTAAGCATATTTACCCAACATTCTCTTTTTTACTTTTTTCGTAAGTGACATGTTTTAGCAATTTCTAAATTTATTTATTTATTAATTCATTCATTGAGCCAATGTTAAATGTATTAAAAAATAATATATCATTAATTATAAATTATAAATGATTAATTATTCTTATTTTACTTTATTAAACTTTGCTGAAATTTTAGTCATTTATTAATATTCTCAATGATGATTGTCATTACTGTAAAAGTTTACTTGTATTAAATTGGGCAGTGTGTTTAATTTTCATAAAACGTATGTCATAATGCAAAATAAATAAATATAAGTGGTCTAAAAAGCACGGTTCATTTTCTGTAAGAAAAAAAAAAGTCTTGTTTCTTTCCTGGGATGGGATGAAGCATGTTCTCATCAGTTTTCATGAGCTCCAAACCTCATACGTTCTCGTACAGACTCTCACTTCTCAAACAGACCGGACTGACCAAACATCTACTGAAAAAAACCCAAGTTTCTGTCAGCAGCCGTCCAACACATCTAACTTTCTTCACATGCTAATTGAGTTATGTAAGGCATTGCAGGTCCATCAAAGCCTGCCGATGATGTGCTAGAGACTCTCACGCAGCGCTAATAACCTCAGCTCGGTGTGTTTATAACGTTAACCAGTTACCTGCCCGTAAAGATGTTTATAGAGAAAGCAGAGGCACTTCCTCCACACGCACGCACACACACACTCACACTCACACACACACGCACACACACACACACACACACTCTCTCACACACACTTGTATGCAGAACATGTGTGCTACTTCTTCTGTTCGTTGCGTAACCCTGCTTAGCTTAGCGAGAGAAAACGGTCCATCGGAGCCGAGCAGCGGGGGTCTAGCCTCGCTCAAGCACACCGCCGCTTTGAATCATGAGGTGATCTGACAAAAAACAATTATCTTTCTCAAAAAAAGTTTTCCACGGACCCCTAGCACCCCCTTGCTAGGTGTATTATTTATTTATTTTAATACATTTTCTTCTTTATTTGTTCATTTGAATTTTTATTTTATGTATGTCAGTCGAAATGTATTTATTTATATATTTAAGTCTATTCATTTTATTTTAACCAAATTTATTTATATTTATAAAAAAAAATACACTTTTTAAAACATTTTTTACACTGCTTTTCTCTAAACGTTTCCACAGACCCCCTCACACATTGTTAGATTAATCACTGTTTTGTCTTATTTATATTACTTACACCATGCATTTTTTCTCCTTCTAGAGCGTCCCAGTGCTGTCCAAAGCATTGCATCAGCGAACGTCACCAGAACTTCATGTTCCCCGGCTGAAACACTTTCAGAAGCTCTTGTGCATGTGGCGAAGAAGCCAAAAGTCTCAGAGGACGATGAGCTGGAGGAAGGAGAGATCCGAAGTGAAGAAGAGGATGGAAGCACTGAAGACGATGATGGTGTCAATGATGACACTGAGAAGAAGATACCTGTAATGCATCATGAAGATGATGAGGAAGATGACGGTGATGAAGAAGAGCTTCAGGGAAACCAGAATCTAGAGGTGGAGATGAAGGACTGTCCTCCTCATAGCAGTGTTCAGGACGCTCAGGTGGATGATGGGAACCAAAACAAAGAGGTTTCAGTGAACATCACCAGCAAAACTGAAGAAATGATGATGGTTTCTCAAGGTCCTGAAGAAGCTGATAACACTGAGACTTTCACTGATGATGGTAGAAGTCTATGTGAAGAAGATAAGTTTGATGTTTCACCTCATGAATGTCAGAAAAACATCAATTCCAATGCTGGACTTCCAGAAGATGATGGTGTTCAAGAGAAAAATGGTGATAATGGTGCAAATCATGACAAAGAAAGACAGACTGACTCCTGCATCGCCAGCAGTCAGAAGGACTGTCCTCCTCATAGCAGTGTTCAGGACGCTCAGGTGGATGATGGGAACCAAAACAAAGAGGTTTCAGTGAACATCACCAGCAAAACTGAAGAAATGATGATGGTTTCTCAAGGTCCTGAAGAAGCTGATAACACTGAGACTTTCACTGATGATGGTAGAAGTCTATGTGAAGAAGATAAGTTTGATGTTTCACCTCATGAATGTCAGAAAAACATCAATTCCAATGCTGGACTTCCAGAAGATGATGGTGTTCAAGAGAAAAATGGTGATAATGGTGCAAATCATGACAAAGAAAGACATACTGACTCCTGCATCGCCAGCAGTCAGAAGGACTGTCCTCCTCATAGCAGTGTTCAGGACGCTCAGGTGGATGATGGGAACCAAAACAAAGAGGTTTCAGTGAACATCACCAGCAAAACTGAAGAAATGATGATGGTTTCTCAAGGTCCTGAAGAAGCTGATAACACTGAGACTTTCACTGATGATGGTAGAAGTCTATGTGAAGACGATAAGTTTGATGTTTCACCTCATGAATGTCAGAAAAACATCAATTCCAATTCTAGACTTCCAGAAGATGGTGTTCAAGAGAAAAATGGCGATAATGGTGCAAATCATGACAAAGAAGGACAGACTGACTCCTGCATCGCCAATAGTCAGAGTTCACCATGTGAACAATCAGAAACAAATCAAATTGAAGGCCAGGAAAACATGCATGGAGATAACATTGATGTTTATTCCAGTGTAAGTGAAAATCAGGCTAATATGTGATAGCAAAGGAGCCAAAAGTCCTAATGTTTATACAATGTTAACGGTCCTGTTATCCAACAGACTCAATCCAGCGCCCGATAACCAGACAATAGCAGATAAGGCTTCAGATAGAGACAATAGCAATAATGGTTGCGAGGCGATGGACTGTTTTGGCGACTGATATGTTTTGAGCGCTGATAAGTGATATCAGACGTCACACGTCACTGTGTTCATGGAGACGGACAAACGCTGAACATTCCTCATAGAGCTCACGCTGTTATTTACTGCAGAAAATGATGGAAAAGGAGTTGCAAATGTTATATTTCTGTTATAAAATCCAGATCATGTATACTGTGAAATTTGTTAATCTGTGCTTTCATCATGTGCCTTATAGTTGCATCAGAAGGTTTACTTTGATTGACAGAGTTATGCATCGGTCTGTGTATTTATGTGACAGTATTTTTATGCCATGTTCCTTTTTAATAAACTTCTGAATCTCTTTGTGAGTGATGCCAGTTCCGAGTCTCTTTTGTTTGTGATTTTTGTGCACACTTAAAGGGTATTTCAGCCAAAATTGTAAATGCTGAAAATGTGCTCTAGCCATCCATGAATGGGTGCCGTCAGAATGAGAGTCCACACAGATGATAAAAGCATCACAATAATCCACAAGTAATCCACACCACTCCAGTCCATCAGTTAACATCTTGAGAAGACAAAAGCTGAAACAAATCATCATTAAGGTGTTTTTAACTAAAATCCATAATCCATAATAACGCTTCCTCCAGTGAAAAAGTGTTCTGGTCTGAACCAGGAGAGAAATCTGCACAGATCAAGCAGAGTTTACAAGCAAAAACGGCTCTAAACAAATATGTGGCTGGATTTTGATGTTAGAGACAACAGGAGATGGACTTTTTCACTGGAGGAAGCTTTATTATGGATTATGGTCCATGCTTGTGGATTATTGTGATGTTTTTATCAGCTGTTTGGACTCTCATTCTGACGGCACCCATTCACTGCAGAGGATCCATTGGTGAGCAAGTGATGCAATGCTACATTTCTCCAAATCTGATGAAGAAACAAACTCGTCTACATCTTGGATGGACTGAGGGTGAGGACATTGTCAGCAAATGTTCAGTTTTGCCTGAACTACTCCTTTTAATTCCTTCAGATGTGCGTGTTACATCATTGTTCTCATTTTTTTTGTGATTATACCTGCTGAGAACCTGGCTGTGATTAAATACTTGTTTATTGGATACAGTATGTACTTATATAATTATACTAAGCTGTTGTATATTATACACTTATGATAGAAACAGTATGTGAAACAATAATGCACTAACTGTTGTTTACCTTTTTTTCCATCAGGAAGCACCGACCTCACTGTTAATTAATTCTTGCATGTAAAAGATTGCATTTAGGATGCAGTTTCCATGTAGCGCATTACTTATTAAATTTTGGTACTGTACTTCCATCAAACTTATTTTATTTCAGTTAGTTGCAAAGGCAACGTTTCAAATTTTCGTTCAAATTTTTTAAAGTAAAGTTTTTCATCTAATATTTATATTTGGTTAAAGCTTTATTTCAATTAGTGAAATGATTTTTATTAGCTTTAGTTTTAGTTAACAATAACAACACAGACTTGATTTTCTCAAAAGTGTCTCCATTATAAATGTGGCTCAAAAACAAGAGGGACTGATGACGTCATCTGAAAAGTAAAGTCATTTCAGAGGCGCAGTGTAATGATTTTTTTTTCTGCCACAGAATAATGTGCACTGATGAATCATTCAAAGTAAGACAGGAACATTTTGTTTTGTCTTCATGTGTACTGTAACATGTTTATTAGTGTAGGCTATTTGAGGGCACGAGCTGGTTAGAGTTCAAGTGTTTTCTATCTCTAAACTCCAGCACAATGTGTGTTTGCACCGGATGTGTATTTTTAGGGCACTGAGAGCGTGTTCTGCCCATCACGCGTGAGATGAAGCTGTTTTAGCTAGAACGATCACCGCAAACAGGAAGTACAGCACAGCAGTGCTGCTGTGATAAGTACGTTCTGACCTCATGTTACTGGTGAGTGTTTTTTCCAAGCCAGCGGCCTGACGAGAAAACCACACTTCAACAGTCTGTACCAGGGCCGTAACCACCTTTAATGAGGGGGACAATTAAGTCCTGCAATAATTAGAATGAACAAATTGTTAGAAAGACAAAAAGGTTTAAAAGTTACATTTTTAGGCCGCTCTGCCTCAGCGGTCTGACAACATTCGTCAATGTCAAAATGATGGCCAATCAAATCAAAGTAGGCGGAGTTTTCTGTTCACGCAAGCTGAGCGTGAATTCCGGCGGGAAGCGTCAGTTTTACCGTTAAAAGTGAGGGAGGTAAGAAGTAGCGAAACATTTAATATTTCACGAATATTTTGCGATTGAAATGTGAAACTAACAACAGTAATATCCAGTGATGCAAATTACTCTACTTTTTTCTCAAACATGGCATTTTTAATTGAAAATATGGTATCATGTGATTCGTGTAGCTCCCAACTGAATGTGATGATGAGACACGAAACGTTTTGCGTTTTCGATTCATATTAGGCATACAAATGAGAGTGAATGTGTAAAAATATTATTTCCAAACAGTTCAAAATGCTTCCCAGCTCGAATTCACTGTTCTGGTTTACTGAATGACCGGCTACATCTGATTTAGCAGACAGATGAACCACACCCTCAGTGACGGACGGGCCACGTTTTGTTTTCTAGTACACTGGGTCCTGAAAAGTGTTCTGCTTTAATTCAGACCAGAGATTTGTGTTGTTTTAGCGTAAACTTAGCATTGCTCTGTTTGCCATCAGAACACTACGATCTTGACATCGCTTCGTTGCAAAGAATCCCAAACAAATGCGGCTTGTTTGAAGGTCTGGGAAACTCGAGAGGTTTTGAGAAGTTTGCACGCTTTTTGTTTACAGTGTTTCAGAATCAACTTGATTTAGTTTCTCAAATATGTGGCTTGGACGTGGCATTGTGTGTAATTGCATTTTAAAGAGACATGATTGGTGACTCCCAATGTCCACATACTCCCTGCACGTGGAGGGACAGGTGCATGCTGGGAAAGTCTTCTTTAGACCAGTTTGGTCATCATTATTAGTGGTCTTTTAACTAGGGATGCATCGAAAGGAAAATTCTCGGCCAAAACCAAACAAAATGAAATGCTGGGCCAAAGGCCGAATACCAAAAAACGTTTGTTTTTTTTGGGTGGTTTTTTTCCCACTTGTATTTTGCCTTTTTTTTTTTCACCATTGCATAAATTAAATAGCCAAAATGTGCTATTTACTGTTTTGTCTTGCTTTTCAAAGAAAAAAATCAATTACAAAACAACAATTTAAAAATATTTTTTACATTCTAGCAGACATTATACTGACACAATTTAACTTAAAATTTAAGTTAATAAAAAAAAATAACCCTTAGACCCCCTTCTTCAATCAGGCATGTGATTGACCAAAGACAAAAAAGAAAGAAAACTGAAAACTGAGCAGCAAATAAATCAGCATATTAGAATGATTTCTGAAAGGTCCTGTGACACTGAAGTAATGATGCTGAAAATTCTTAATAATAATAATTTAACAACAGTTAAATTACAATATTACTATTTACGAATGTTGATGGAGTTCTTGCTTTTTCTCAGCTTTTATTTTGGCGGAAACCCGCAGGAAGCCCTCGGTGCTTCTTTTTGTTAACAACAGCAGATTTATAAATTATTCTCATTACGAATTTGGGAAGGTGTTTGTCGCACATATCGCATTGTCACATTCATGCCTTATAAAAATTAATAAAAATCTTACTGAGCAACTGACGAGTAACACAGTTTCAGCACAGATTTGCCTCGCGCTTTGAACTTTGAACCCTGGGTAACAAGCTTGTGCAGGGCTGTCAGAATACAGTACATGTAATTTGTGCGAAGACATGCGATGCCGTACTAGACAGTCTCTTGCTGTCGGTGCTTGTAAAGATTTTTGCATCTTTCTCTTGACAGTTTTAAATACTTTCACACTGCCAACATTTTTGCTGCATTATAAAGAGTGCATGGCTCTTACTCTACGCTGGTTGCTATTTGATCACGTCACCAAAATGTAATTTTACAATTTATTCTGTCTTTTTTGCTATTTTCGGCCAAATAATTTCGGTTCCGAACATTCGGTGCATCCCTACTTTTAACATTACTAGAGTTGATTTCAACAAATCCTGAATATTAAACATTAACTAAATTAAATTAAAGTAAATGAGTTCTGAACGGTTGTTAGTGGGTTGCTAAGATGTAACGAAGGAGTTCTGAGCAGTTTTGTGTTGCAAAGGAGTTCTGAATGGTTCTTGGTGTGTTTCTAGGGAGTTACTAAATCATCCTTAAAAAACTGCATAACCCATTAACAACCAATCAGCTACATAACAACCAAACACCTTCAGCAACTACCTAGCAACACACTAACAACCGATCTGAACTCCATAGCAACTCCCTATCAACCAAACACCTTCAGCACCTGCATAGCAACACCCTAAAAACCATTCAGAACTCCTTAGCAATACACTAACAACTGATCTGAACTTCTTAGCAACTGCATAGCAACACACTAACAACCATTCAGAACTCCTTAGCAATACACTAACAACTGATCTGAACTTCTTAGCAACTGCATAGCAACACACTAACAACCATTCAGAACTCCTTAGGAACTGCATAGCAACACACTAACAGCCATTCAAAACTCCTGGGGAACTGAATAGCAACACATTAATTGTTCAGAATTATTAAGCAGCTGCATTGTAATGCTCTGGCAACCACCCAGTCTAGTTTTTTTTTTTTATCTGTTGTCTTTACAGTGCGTGGCTGTCATTCTAACAACATCCCATAATGATCTACTATCAGTGACATGACCAGGCGTTTGCATGCGTTCTTCAGAAAGAAACGTTCTTGCTCTTTGATTACACTGGATAATATCGGTCATGGACTCGTCGTCTGTTGTTCGGCAATCAGCTCATGTTCTTGCCCAATATGAGTACAGTCTGTGCAGCTGCTCCTTTTCATAAAGCACCTATTGTCTGTTTGTTTTAGTCATGATGTTCAGAACTAACCTATGCTTATCATCCTATACTGATAACCGCTGACTAGCTGATCTACATTACAGCTGACCCAGTTACTTGCATTTGGTTTTATGTGCAATTTATCTAGTTTTATCTAGTTTAGTTGTTTAGTTGTCAAGTGACTTGAACTCTGAATATCCCTCACAAATTTGATGCCACAGATTATTTTTCCTTTAACCTTTGAAATGTTTTTCCTTTAACGTAAAAAAAAAGAAAAGTGTAAAAAAGTTTAGGTTTACAGTAAAATAAAAAGTACTCATTTTTTTCATTTTATGTAAAATTAATATTTTACAAAATATTTTGGAATTGCTATAAAAATCAAAGCTGCATATCGAACTAATTTATGTTCCAAATTTGAAGTTGATATTACAAACATTGAGGTTCCTGGGAGATTTTGTTTAGGCGCTATACCAAAAATAAACTGTTTTTTTAAATGTATTTCCTCTCACATATTTATAAATGTATTTCACAATATTACTTCGATCACAAAAATAACCACCAAATATGGATCCTTCAGGCCTTTCCAACCATATGTGTTGTCAAAATTACAAAACATTTAGATTATTTTGTCATATGACACTTGACACTGCCATCTAGGGGGAGGAGCCTGCTAAAAGGATTCAAAGCACCATTTCTATGGTAATGCAATGTTCGAAATGGTTTTCACAGGATGAATTTTGAGTGTTTAAGCTTTCAAATGATACATAATTTAGGATAATAGCGAGACGCTGACAATTAACAGGTTAAAGGGTTAGTTCACTCAAAAATGAAAATTCTGTCATTAATTACTCACCGTAGCTTCGTAAAATTATGGTTGAACCACTGATGTCACATGGACTATTTTATCGATGTCCTTACTATGTTTCTGGGCCTGGGAACATTTCAGTTGCATTTCGGATTTCATCAAAAATATCTTAATTTGTGTTCCAAAGATGAACGAAGGTCTTACGGCTTGGAATGACACGTGGGTGAGTAATTAATGACAGAATTTTCATTTTTGGGTGAACTAACCCTTTAATGTCCTTATTTTTTCACTATAAACACAAATTTGTTACCAAAAAGCCAACCAGTTGGATTAGAGCTGTTTATTTCAGTCATTTTAGTGCGCATCAAACTAACCAGGTTTGCCAAATTTGGCAGGCCTGTAGTTGTTACAAGCATTTGTAAGTAATCTCATGTCACTGTGGAGTTGAATCCATGTGTTTTCTGTTCATGGAGTTGAAGAAAACACCCACGGACCATCTCAACCTGGCTCTCGAATGCTTTTCCACAGACACTAACGGTACTAACACTTTATTTCCCCATCAAAGAGTGCTTTGTTTGAGCAGATAAACAGACGTTTATGCCTCCTCAGACTCGCCGCTGACGCCTTCTCTGGAGAAGATTTTCGTTAAGTTCTTCATTAGCGCTCATGTAACGCTGTCTGCGGCATGTCGTCATTGCTTATATCAGCACCTGTGTGAGATGAGGTGTCTGTCATGGCTAGTTAAGCGCTCTAATAGTAACTATTCCCCATCCTATGCTTTTGGCAGCACACCTCACACACCCGTTTACATCACTACATGTGTGTGTGTGTCTTACTCAAGCTATTCATCATTTTACATGTATTCTCTCCAGCATGTTCCTGAAGCAGCGGACACATGGATATTCAATTTCCCAAATGGTATGTCTTGTTGAAAAGAGGTGTGTTCTTACTTTAAGTGATCAGATGCACCATTTTGACCTGCTGGGCCATAAAACAGATGAAAAAAATCCCACAGATGCACATTAAAGAAGGGACCCGAGCCAAATCTAGATATCAGGGATTTAGACTAGTGAGCAACACCCTAGCAACATCCTAGCAACACACTAAAAACAACTCAAAACACCATAGCAACCACAAAACAATCCTTGGATAATATTGCCTCATGGCAGTAAGTTTTGCACTCATATTATGTTTAGAAAATGTACAAATATAGTTGACATTTTGCCTTTTTAGCAAACCGATGCTTTACAAGATAAATTTGCTATTGGCTCACACTGTTTTGGAAATATTTCAAGAGTCAAAGAGAGAGTCCACCAAAAATGAACATTCTGTTTTATTCACCCTTATTTCGATCAAAACCTGCATGTCTTCTGCAGAACATTTGATATTTTGAAAAATGTTTTGTCTATACATTGAAAGTCAGTGGGGTCCAATGTTGTTTGGACCTTAGCATTCTTCAAAATGTCATCTTTTGTGTTAGCAGGAGACCACATAAATAGTAAATTGACATCTTTTTCATATTTGGGTGGACTGTCACTTTAAAACATAGCAGCAGCTCTATATTTGGCCACTAGGGGTCATCAGTCAGATGACGGACAGGTAAAACTTGAATGAGGAACACCACTGAAGAGGACGAGAGAGCTCAGGACTGAAAAATGATGCATATTAACTTAAAACCCAATCTGTCAACATTTTATTCCTGCTAAAAGACTTAAATGCACCAAAAAGTGCATGTAGGTTTGTTGAAGCTGTTTGTTTCATTCCTATCAGGTGTAAAAAAAAAGAAAGAAGCATAAATGGCTCTGCATTGATAATGCTTAGTGGAAAACCATTCAAATGACTTGACAGTTTTCATTTAATTTGACTATACCAGTGTTATCTGTGTTGTTTATTTGTGTCTTTTTTAGAAGCTAAACTGCTGCTGGTTTTGTCTGCAGAGTCATATCGCAAGGAAACATCTGGATCGCTGTCCTACTCCGATAGAAACTGCTTTTTCAACTTTTTTGCCTTAAAGGCCTCCGTGGTGTGATATAACCGTCCGTTTGTGTTCCCATCATCCTTTGGGATGTCATAAAACTGAACTTGCTCTAGGGCAGGATCTCTGTTCTTTCAGAAGTGGCATATTTTTAGCAGGATGGCCCAAACCAAACAAGCTGCTTCCAAATATTTTCCAACATCTGCCGACCATCAGCGCGTCTGCATTCCTCAGCTGGATTTCCTTCACCTGGATCAAACCTCACTGGAGATATATCATTCCAGCTGAAGGAGGGGTCAGAGACAGGGAAGATGGACAGATGCCCTGCAGATCTGGTCTTCATAATGTGTGATTGCGGAGCTAAAGGTCTGATCGAAGATAAGATCGATATTCATTAAACCCACGTGCAGCGTCTTGCATGTGCTACAAGTAAACAGATCGTCTGGTGAGAAGTTGTCAAGTCAAGTCAAGTCACCTTTATTAATATAGCGCTTTTAACAATACAGATTGTGTCAAAGCACTTAACAGTATCAAGTTGGAGGATAGAGTGTCAGTAATGTATAATAATAAGATTAAACACTCAATTTTCAGTTAAAGGCATTTCATTATTGAATTCGGAGATGTCATTGTCTAGCTAAGTTTAGTTTAAATAGTATCTGTGAAATCAAATTTACGATAATCGCTAGAAATTAAGTGTCCCCAACTGAGCAAGCCAGAGGCTTGGCAAGGAACCAAAACTCCCTCTGAGACAGAATGGTTGTCTAACAAATTAAACCATCACGCCCCATAAAGACCTCCTCGTCTCCCCTGTGATTCCTGATGTTTTAGTTCTGTGCTTTATGCTCTGAAAACTCCTGTAAACACTGACTGGAGCTCAGTTTGGAAAAGCACTCAAAATTCCAGGCACAGCTCCCTGCTCTCTGCTATTGCTGGGTCTCTGAATTGTTTTCTTGAAGGAACTAAATGAACAAGCGGCTCAGGTTTTATTGTAGGAAGCAAGTCAAGTCTTACGGTTCCCCAGTAGCATTCCATTCAACAGAGAGAAGCGAGAGAGGGAGAGAAACTTCCAGAACTGCTGTTATATAACCAGCCCTCAATTCTGAAAGATGGTGTCTCATGACCTGTGCTTTTGGCACTGTTGTCAACATTCAAGAATGCAACGCAAGGTGATTAGTTCATAAATAAATCTTTTATTTGTAACATATAAAATTAGATCATAGATAATTTTTACACTTTATTCCAGTATGACATCGTTCAAATAAAAGAGCTACATTTGCGATAAATAATATTAATAACAATAATAAAACATTCATTCAACCTTTAAAGTCTGTTGTTAATCATAATGTGGAGTTGGATTTCTCTAGCTGCCAAACAATGAGGATGCGTTCACCCGCATTAGGAGGGAGTGTTACGTGGACAAACTCAACCTTGACCAGGTTCATAGTCTACCAGTTGTACGTTTTGCATGTGCATATCTACAATTGGGAATATACACACATACAAGTCTACAGTTTGGGTCATGTTTTGTATTTAGACATCAAGATATACATCAGGAATTGTAATATTAACAACTGCATCTTTACATCTTTACAGGTTGCTCCATAACGAAGCTATAAAACGTAGCGCTCCATTGTGGAGCGAGCCTTTTCGAAACGCTGACGCGGTCTCAGCAAACAGTGCACTTCAAAGTCCCCGTAATGTAAGTCCGTAATTCCGTGGGAATCTAGTTACAACAGGAGATGGTAGTTGATTGGCCGGCGGACGGGCCCCCCAATTGCGTAGCTGGGCTGCCATTGGTCGTCGCTTGTGACGCGCTCCCGGTCACGCAGGGGTCGAGGCAGGATTCCCTGGCTGGCGCTCAGTCTCTGAACTTGTGGATGTCGTTGAAGAGTCTGTAGAAGGGGTAGGTGGCTTCGTTGCCATGGGCGCAGTTGTAGGTGCACTTGCAGGACTCGATCATCATGACGTTCTTGTTGAAGGTCTCGCCGTCCTCGCAGCGGAACTTGACGCGGATGGTGCGGGTCTGCTGTGGGCTGCAGCAGCGGCCATCCACGCAGGAGCCGCAGTACCTGGGGCGGTACTTCTTCAGGCTGGAGCATCCGGCGTAGGTGAACTTCACTGGCTGCATGGACTTCTTGGTCCGGTTGCATTTCTTTCCCTTCTGTTGAGAGTACACAAGATAAGTTAGATGCATGGAAGATAAGTCAAATGCATGCAAATAACATGATGCAATGCGTTTGTTTTGGCAAGGATGTTGCATACCTTGAGGCTGGTGTGTGGTGATTGGCTGCATGGACGGACTTCGCAGATCCTGGTCTCTTTAACCAACTTGCATTCGCTGTTGTCGTTGGTTATCCTGGTGGAGATTCCAGTGCCACAGGTCTTGGAGCATTGGGACCAGGGCGTGGTCTGCACAATGCACTTCTCAAACTGGCGGGATTCCGGCTGCGATCGGAATGCTGTGAACAAACAAAGTGCTATTTAAAACTCTGCATGTATACAAATCACACATGCATGCTAAGCCAAACAATCTTTGATCTTACCAGGCAAGGATTTGAGTCCGGCCTTCATGATGGAGATGAGCTCGTTCGTTTTGGTGAGGTCGCTCTCAATGTCGTCGACCGTCGGATCGTTGCCAAACAGCTTGTTGATGGATTCCTTAGTCTTCCCATCGTCGCAGACCCATTCCTCGCAGCACTGGCCTGGCACTTTGACCAGCCTGGGGTTGGCGCAGCCCAACGTGGGCAGGGAGAGCTCTTGCGGGCAAAGCGGAATGCAGCCTACTGCCCCGTCGATGCAAGTGCACTGGTGCTTGCAGTTGGGCTGGAAGCTCTCTCCATTCTGGTAGATCCTGCTGTTGTACTCGCATGGTCTGCCCTCGGATTTGGCTGTAAGAGAAAATGAAAGGTATATTTTAATCTAACTGTCCTCAGAGGTTTGAGCATTCCAACGCAAGAAGTCCAAACATCCAACTTATTTTTCTTTTTTCCTTCCAAAAAGACCACCCCCCCCCTTCCAATCCACACATGCTTTCCATTCGGTGTCTTTTACAAAGTAATGAGAAACATACCACGGCAGATGCCTCTGGTGGCCCCGTGGATGGCCCCGAAGTTGCACTCCAGCCCTTTAGTGTGGTCACACGGCTCTGTCTTGCTGCAGTCTTCGTTCAGCTGTCTGGCACACACTTTGCAGCAGCCACAGCCGTCTGAGACCATACTGACTCCAGGCGCGCATTTGGGAAGCTCTAGCGGGCATGAGCATGACACCGGGCAGCTGGAGAAGACCTGAGTAGAAAAACAGGAGTCTTTAGTGACATTTATAACAAAGATGAAAGTAAATGTAGAAATTTAAGAAAAAGCCAGTGAAAATAAAACTCTGATCTAGCACCTAAGTGTCTATTGTATAATACAGCGTTCAAACTGTATGTGAGTTCAAAAACTAATCCTCCAGTATAAACGCCCCCTAAATGATCAATAATCCATTCGTCCAGTAAGTTCTGTATTCTAAGTCATCAAACACAACTTATATAATAAGCGTATGAGTAATAAAAGTAACTTACCACATTAAAGTGTGCAATAAGGATGACGATAACAGCCCAAGCAAACATCTTCGCTTCTCTGTGTATTGTAGATTGTTCCTCGGTTTAAGTCCTCGTTTGCGCTTTCTCGGTTTGTTTTCGTGCGTCTGAAGGCGCAGTGCTCTGAGAGTGAAGACGCGCTCCGCTCCTCTTTTATACGGTAGTGGAGCCCTGACGTCACCATCGCTGAACTGTTTCGAAGCTATGCGAGGAATGTTTCTTGGCGCGTTTTCCATCCGAGCTAAGCACCACCCTGTCTAACTTTCTTTTTTCTGTCTTAAATAAATTTTCCCCTCTCACTGAACACATTTTTTACTGTTTCCCCCTCTATATTTCTCTCTCTCTGTGTCTCTGCTCTCCACGTTTCCTTTTTGCGTTTGCATAAAGTTAATACTTTAATTCTTGAAACCATAACTATGATTTATCTAGGCTATATAAAACGCTCTAATAACATATTCCAACGTGTAAAGAAGCTTCTACTTTGTTTAGTATTTTGGAGTCAGATAGATGCCGTTGTATAGGTTTATTTATACTTTTTGAAGTAATTTCTGTTATGTTTTATGTCTCGTTTTGTGCTTGAGGTTCGCGGCTTTCTAAACCATTATACATGCTAAAGATGCTTTAAATAAAACGCTAAAGATGCTTTAAATAAAACACTAAAGGTTTATTTGATAGGCTATGTGTGCCTTGTAGCCTAAGTCTGTAATAAAGTGATGAATAATGACAGATAGCGATCAAACAGCTGTTGCTATAGTTATTCCGAGAGTGAAATTATATTCGCGTTCGTTTATTTAACGCGTTCTCACAATAAAGTAACTATAAGTGTTGAACACACTGTTTTGTTAAAATCATATGCTTGTTTTGACAAGGATAATTTTAAGTATTATTTCACCGACATAATGCTTACTACCTACTTTGTTTTGGGTAACGTCATGTCAAAGATTAGCGTTATTACTCGCCATTGAAATATGTCGTGGCCCCCAGGGGTCTATTAATGGCGTTATGTGAGTTCATTCCGAGCGCTCAACCATAAATTATTCCACAGGATGCGCGCGTTCGCTTATCCAGATCAGCTATGCGCTTTGGGGAATGTTATCCATTTTCAAACACTCAAACTTAAGAGTTAGAACTGTTTGAAAACCCTTTATGCCATCATGCACCTTAATGCAGTATTCTGTGTGCGTTTAGAGACGTTCTAAACTCAAACTTTACGGCTTCTATTTTTGGCTCGGCTCGCTCCTCTCTCTTGACTCAACAGCTCTAAGCGATTCCAGATGTGGAGCCTGATTCCAGACGTAACAATATTACCATATTTGGTCTGGGCAGTAGCCTGCATTATTAACATTTCTGCTGGAGTTATCCAACCACAAAGCATTCCTGACAGCTTAAAGGAACCCTAAATACACTCTCCACGGAGGAAATTCCTCCAGCTAATTTAATATTCATGCAGTCTGTCCATCACATAGTGAAAGAAAAAATGCAACAGGCATCCAGTTTTCCATACGAGATGTTTAAAAAAGCAAAAAAAGCAGACTGTTTTGTCTGTGATTCCAAAATAAGTGGCATTCCACCGAAATTCAGAGATTAGAAGTCCTTGGATACACACAAACCAAACTGACTGTGAGAGTAAGGGAATGTAGAATATTGTCCTGACAGCACTGAATAGTTCTTTCCACAGACTCTCAGAGAGCAGAAGCGTCTGGACACTGAGATGTCCTGATGAAGAACGTTCGCCACTTGGATTGAGGACTTTTGGAGATGTGTCATAGCTCAGGTTTGTTTTACTTTTACATCTTTATGGACCGTTTGTTTGTAGCTACAGTATTCTTTAGCCTGGTTTGCATGTGTGCAATCAAACAAATCAGGTTGACACTGGTTGTTTTCTTTGATCAGTCAGGTAACTGGTGTATGAAGATGTTTCTGATCTGTTCACTGAGATCCTGAGTTGTTGAGTTCTGAAACCCTGTGGTTAATCTGGTTTCAGTTTATTTTTCCCATATTGCGACACTAGATGGTGTTGTGCTGTACTGTGTCATTGTAGTAAAGATGATCTGTAGTCTTTACCATGACTTGATGATGTGATTTTTACAATAGTAACAATAATAGCCAATAAATAATTGCATTTATTCATACTAATATTTGAATTAAGTCATTTTGAATTAGTAGTGCTGGAAAATCCAGTTTTAGAACTGGATAGAACTTGTGTTTTGGAACATGTTAGCTGGGTCTTTGGCTTGTAGACCATCCTGGACCATCTAAGCTGGTTTGTATTGAAATGGTGTTGTGTTTTGCTCGTGAAGGACCAGGCAGAAACCAGTTAGCACGTTCCAAATGCTGCTAGCAGTTTAAGACGTATTGCCTAACAGCTGATGATGTGTAAACCTGCCATATTTGTTCATGGACATGTATGTGTCTGAGCCAATCACCTGGGGTATAGATGATGAAAAAATGACATCATGATAATGCTGATTGGCTGATGGCACCACAAGAATGCAAGCGTTCCCAAACCCTTTACCAGTGACTATCCTGTGCTGTGACAGCAAATAATTCTGCTCTGCCAGAATACATGACTGTCATTAGTCAAAGATGCTTTTATAGCCAAATGGTTTTAAAACCCCAACTGCTTGGTTTACCAGTATCTAATCAGAACTTAGCGTTTAAGCTATCAGTTTATTGCTATTGTTTTATCTTTTAAATACCTTTGTTTGGTTTGAAATGATAAAATTGTTGTGCTGGAATGTTTTACTTGTAAATTATGCTTGTGCTGTTCTTAAAAAGATATGCTGATTGTATTTTATATTTTATTATAGCCAACCCAATGTCAACAAATCTACATGACAAAAAAAATATTGACAGACAATGTTTCTGATTGGCTACTGAACGGTGAGCTGCTTCTCTGATTTGTTTTCATTTTGTAGTGTATTTGTTTCAGTGATATCCGTTAGGTAGTCATGAGTTTTTATGCGTAGCATTCTTTAATTTAAGTGTTCAAAAACTGCTTTTGCCAGTGCTAGGGAGTTCTGGGTGGTTACTAGGGCATTGCTAGGTTGTTCTGGTGGTTGTTAGGCCATTGCTAGGGTGTTCTGGGTGGTGGCTAGACTGTTGTTAGGGTGGACTGGGTTGTTACTAGGCTAGTGCTAGGCTAGGGAGTTCTGGGTGGTTACTAGGGCATTGCTAGGGTGTTCTGGGTGGTTGCTAGACTGTTGCTAGGGTGGACTGGGTTGTTTCTAGGCTAGTGCTAGGCTAGGGTGTTCTGGTGGTTACTAGGGTGTGCTAGGTGGTTACTAGGTTGTTGCTAGGGTGGTCAGGGTGGTTAGTAGGCCATTACTAGGTGGTTGCTAAGGGGTTCTGAAAGCCTACAAAACTAACTGCTATGATGCTATGGTGTTCTGTTGGTTACTATGCTGTTGCTAGTGTGCTCTAGGTGGTTGCTAGACTGTTGCTAGGGTGGTCAGTGTGGTTACTATGCTGTTGCTGAGGTGTTCTGGGTGGTTATTATGCAGTTGCGATAGTGCTTTGGGCGGTTACTATGCCATTGCTAGGTGGTTGCTAACTGCTATGATGCTAGGGTGTTTTGGGTTGTTACTGGGCCGTCGCTAGGGTGTTCTGGGTGGTTACTAGGCCATTGCTAGGTTGTTCTGGTGGTTACTAGGCCGTTGCTAGGGTATTCTAGCAGGTTACTAGGCCATTGCTATGGTGTTCTAGGTGGTTACTAGGGTGGTCAGTGTGGTTACTTGGCCGTTGCTAGGGTGTTGTGTTCTAACAGGTTACAAGGCCATTGCTAGGGTGTTCTAGGTGGTTACTAGGTTGTTGCTAGGGTGGTTCCCAGGCCGTTACTAGGTGGTTGCTATGGGGTTCTGAAAGGCTGGAAAATTAACTGCTACTGTATGATGCTAGGGCAGGGGTAGGCAACGTCGGCCCTGGAGTGCCGCTGTCCTGTAGAGTTTAGCTCCAACCCTAATCAAATACACCTGCACAAGCTAATCAATGTCTTCAGAATTATTAGGGCTACAGGCAGGTGAGGTTTTTTTCAGGGTTGGAGCTAAACTCTGCAGGACATCGGCACTCCAGGACCGACGTTGCCTACCCCTGTTCTAGGGTGTTCCTCTACTATGATGTTGCTAGGTGGTTACTGGTTACTAAGGGCTTACATATTGGGGCCACTGCATGTTAAGTGGTATAAGTCTTTATTTTCTCAATAGTAGTCTATATTCTGCTTTTTCCCGTGCGAGCGATCGAGGTCAGCTGAAGTGTCTCCCCTGGAGAGAGTTAGTGTAGAAAATGAGCTCACGAAGTCTTGACATCTGTTCCTGCACATGCCGTTCGGAAAGCATTCTCCATCTCTCCTGACAAGAGGGGCGCGGGGCTTTAGGAAACAGTGCTGTCATTGTGTTCCAGTGGAGTCACCCCTCATTTTTCTATTCTGGAATTACACATCCAGGAACCATTACAAGAGCGTTTTTCATTTGTGTCCACCATGTTGTAATGGCAAACATAATATTTTCCACTGGGCTTCACTTTCTTCCAGGGCTTTGGCAGCAGCTATTGATTATGAGCGCATGACTCCTCCGATCCCACCCCCCTTAAAGGAGAGTTGGGCCGTGTCCATATTTCTTCATTATGTAAAGCTCTACAGATGAGCGGCAGCTCTGCTTGTGTTTATTTTACCATAGGATGTGGTGTGGAAGTTCTTGCTCGATTCATCCCATCCTGCCAAAGTAATATCAAAGAGATGTTATCCAGGTATTTGGCCCTTGTTTGCTCAGTGGCTTTTCCTGTCATAGTTCACTGAGACTATGCAATGTCATTTCATGTGAATTAACTGCTACTCAAATCACACAAATGCCTCTGCGCCCTTTCTCCCGGGACTGGGACTGGGTCATTTTTAGTAGCAAACCTGCAAAAATAGGCCTGCTGTTTGTCAGTGATTTGATTGCTTGATTTAGGCTATTTAATTGCTAGTTGGCTATATGGCAATTGTTTGCTAAGGGGTTCTGAAATGTTAAAATGATCTATTATGATGCTATGATGTTCTGGTTGCTTACTAGATCATTGCTAGGTGGTTGCTAAGGGGTTCTGAAATGCTAAATCTATCTACTATGATGCTAGGTTGTTCTGTGTGATTACTAGGCTGTTGCTAGGTGGTTGCTAAGAGCTTCTGAAATGTTAAAACTATCAATTATTATTCTCTGATGTAATGGGTCATTACTTGGCTGTTGCTAGGTGGTTGCTAAGGAGTTCTGAATGGATGTTAGGGTGTTGCTATGTGGTTGTCAGGGTGAAAGGCAGAAATCGTAAGTCTGGTTTTCAGGAAAGCCTCTCCTGTCTTCAAGTAGGTGTCATTTATTTATCCTAGTTAATAATAATGCTTAAGAATAAACAATAGTGATCATGATGAGTGGAATTTTCCCTTCATGCTGAAGTTTTACAGTCTACACAGCTGCTCCCGGATAAATATTTTAGCCATGACATGTGCTTCCTCCGACTGTACGGAGAAAGTGTTTATCCTGTGGGATCTGATCTGTTTACAGTCTGGGATTCTGGAGCGTTTGATTTGTGTGATAAATACAAGAGGGAAGATGCTGAGATTCATTTCACGATGAAGTCATGAAATCACATGATCCAGTTGAACGTCTCACTCTGTATGACCTAAGAAAGCCACATAGAGCTGTTAGTGAGATCATTTTTTTTTATTGTGATTTTACAGTAACAACAATAAATGTTGTTTTTGTAAACTATACATACCATAGTAAATTCTTAGCACTGTTCCAAAACCTAGTGAGCTGCCTACCTAGACAGCATAAGACCTATAAGACCATTAAGAGTTATAAATCATTAGCAGTGTCTCAGAGCAAGCCGATCACAGAATCTGTAAAATGTGACGTGACACACAAAAGCTAAATTTTGCGTACGCACAAACGTTTTCAGATTTATAAAAAAGAATATAGTTGACCTCATTCTTTTCCACTGGCCAAATAGTATTTCAATTGTTTTAAACAATTCAAATCAAATTAAATTTATGCAGTTTTGCTGATAAGGTAAACATATTTTAGCTAGTTTTAGTGGAAACAGATAAGCTTATATTTATTGCAGTGTAAATACAACTGTCTGACTCGGCATGTCACTGAGAAAGTATTTTAAAAATACTTTTTCTATGCCCATTTTATGTGCATGCAACGTTTATAAATGAGACCCCTGGTCTCCCTGGAAGAAGAGATTGTGGAGTCTCAATGGGATTCTCCTGGCTAAATAAAGGATGAATAAAAAAATTAATTAACAGCATAGACAGCACTATAGTTACAGTATTACACTGCTGTCACGTAATACACAGATCTAATTTAAACATGCGATTTCTTTCACAGACATAACTGACTGTGTTTTTGTAACTTGTGTGTTTTAACATAAACTTGTGTGTATTTGACAGTTTAAGTGCAATAAGACATGAAAGAGAACTTAGTTTAGTTCTCACATACCTGTGACAGCTGCTTTCTGTGCGCGTGCTTCAGATGTGTGCACTCAGAAAATCATATATCAGAAGTTTAAACTAATATGGCTTTAAAACGTACAATTTTAGTGTGATAGACATGATAATCAAAACAAAACAGATGTTTTTAGCAGAGTATCTGAGGTATGAGCTGTAAAGGCACAGCCCTATTCTGCAAAAGGGGGCGGGGAACAGCAGCTCATTTGCATTTAAAGACACATGCATGAAAACAGCATGTTTCTGCTTCCACTCAAAATAGGCTTTTTCAAAATGATATAATAAATGATCTGTGGAGTATTTTGAGCTGAAACTTCACAGACACATTCTGGGGACACTTGAGACTTATATTACATCTTGGGAAGAGGGGCATAATAGGTCTACTAAATGAATACATGTAAAAAACAATAAATGTAAACTTCATTTCAGAGGTGTTCTGGAGCAGTAAGGGTTGGATTATGGTGCAGAGGTTCATCTCAGCGGATGTTGTATAATGTTCATGCAGAGAGCGCCGCTATAGAATGCGTTTAGCCCCAGAAAACTGGTTCCAAAATGTCTTTGAAGCTCAAAGTTCATTCATCTTTTACGGCCCTCCAAGCTGCGCACCAGGTGCGCTAGGACCTGCTCGCCTTTCCTCAGCCTGCATATTTCCTCTCCGAGGGGAAAGCTGGAGGAATGGAAAAACGGAGCTCAGGGAGGGAAGGGGGGCATGGAATGAAAGGATGGAATGTGGGGCTCCGGGAATGTTTATACCGGTCTGGATAATTGAGTGGATTTGGAACAAGAAAAGACAAACTTTGTTCCTGGGGTGTGCAGGAATGTACTCAAGGATGTCTGGAGAACGATTCCAGCCGCGCTCGACAGAAAGATGGAAAGACTGAGGAATGTCCATAGAAAAGAGGAATTCCAGCCGTGTGCACAAACAGCGTGACCTGAGCTCTGAAATTCTTTCTAAAAATGGAGAGTTCCTCATGTGTACTAAACCATTCACATCCCATATCAATATGCTCTTAAAAATAAAGGTTCCAAATGGGAGTTTTCACAGCGATGCAATAGAAGAATCATTTTGGGCTCAGTGTACAGTTATTAAAAGAAACCTTTTTTTCAGCATGAAGAATATTTTGATAATCTGAAGAATAATTTTCCACTAGTGCAATGGAAAGGTTTCATGGATGTTAAAGGATAGCATTTAATATTAAATACTTAATATTATAGATTTGACCGCACTGAGACAGAACAAAACTTGAACTGTACTCAGCTGACACTACTGTCTTCTGTTAGCTGTTCTCAGAACTGTGGCTAATGTTCTGGCAAGGTTCTCTCAACGTTCTTCCAGTAACCTTAATAGAATGTTCGTTCAAAGTTATCGGGTCTTTAATAATGTTCTAAAAACTTAAGTACAAAAAAGTTATTTATGGAATGTTTTAGTTTGACATCCATCTAATGCTTTTTAAATGTTACTACTTGTTTCAAAACGTTCAGAGAACAGTCAAGTAACATTCCCCTTCCCAAAATGAAAAAAATGTAATGTTCCAAGAACAATTTTTAAAACATTTAAAAAACTGGACATTCAGACAACATTGAGAAACAAAGTTTCCATTACATTAGCAAAACATTCTTTAAAAATATATATTTTTGTTAGCTGGGTTATAGCTGAATCAAACTTGTTTCACAGTTGACTATTTTTATGTATTTTTCATGAGTATCTTTGTATTGTATTTTTGTGCAGTGTATATTTCAAAGGTCTGATGGTTTAGTTTGTCTTTTGGAGACGTGACACTAATGATTGAAACGAATGCAGCACGTCAGTCTGTTAGTTCTCCATGGGTTCCCTCAGGAATTTCCTGTGGGTTTAAGTTGCTATATAAGGACTACAGTGTTTGAAGCACATCCTTGTGGTCCTTATTTAGCAATTTATGTTTAAAAAACACAGCGGCTTCAAAATTCATATTTGAGCTATGACTGTACCGTATGACTCATCAAGTTATTTAAACCACAGACCATATACTGTAAAACCAAAACCACTGCTATAAAAAACACCAAAGTTTCAAGGGAACACAGTGAAAATGCTCATTCACTTTGGGGTTTTAAAACTAAACATCTCTATATAACATGGGTGAAGAATCAATGCCATTTGCATGGCATAATAGATAAAAAAAATATTGTTAAATTAAATCTTCATTAATTATTAACAGACCAAACATCAGTCAGACCAATTTTTATTGATATTTCTAGTTTTCAGCGTAATCAGTGATTGATAGCTAGTGACTACCTATAAATGGCACCGTTTAATGGGCCTGTAATAAAGTAACTTTAACTAAAGTAACTTATTTTTTATTTATTGTTTGGATATTTATTAAAATCAAATTAAAGGTTAGAAATGTGAACATTAATAAATAAACAAAAACAAAGATAAAAATAGATTTGAAACTCATTCACAAATCACAAAACCTAAATATAATTGCATAAACAACTTCTTTTCTTCAGAATTGAAGTTTTTTTTGTTAAGTCAGAAAGAGCTTTATTGCTTGTGCATACAAGGAATTTGATTTAGTGTCACATGCTTCCAGTACACAGAGACAACAACACACAGATAATAAAAAATAAGATGACAATAAAAATACACGCATGTAAATATAAATAAACAAAAATAGAAAGATAAATTGTATGTACAGTTGTGCTATAGACAGAATAGAATAGCAATAGAATAGAATAAGATGTAGGGATGTACTACTCTTAAATACAGAGTGTAAGAAATGTATTTATTTTAGTTTTTATATTTTTGAATGGAAAGGTTGTGGGAGGGTTAAAATTGAAACAATATGTAATTTTTTTTAATGTAGGGTACTATTATCTACTGGCTTGTTAGATACAAACAAAAAGATTAGAAGTAAAATGTTGTATTATTTATTAATAATAAAAATAATAATGACCGTTAGATGTGTAACGTTACATACGATAATTTTTTTCTAGATAATTAATATCGTGTGCGGTCATTCATGATTTAATTTTTTACAAACATCGCAAAAAACACAAACAAAAAAGATAGCTAGCCTATATAAATATATAATGATGTAAATTATTTCATTTAAATAGTTTAAAAAGAACCAAATTTCAGATTTGGCAAACATTTTTGTGTGTTTTCCGTTCTCTTATCACATTGGTGCGCGTCGCGTCGGGCGCGTCCGTGACGTCATCAGCACGCTGTTCTTTTCGCCCTTTCAGATTTCGAGACGGCGTGCGCGTGCAGAACCACAACAGAGAACAACAACAACAAACAAACAAACTGTCCATCAATAAACACGACGCGCAGAGTGCGGTGCGATCGCGGCGAGGGAGTGAAGCGATGGCTGGGCTGATGTCTGGGTTTGGCTGCTTTACGCACGCCGTGGTGCGCGCGGTGCCGCAGTCTCTGGCCAGAGACGCGCTGAGGACCGGCGGTCTGGAGGTGGACCTGCTCAAAGCGCAGAAGGAGCATGGAGAATACGTGTCGGTTCTGAAGCACCGGCTCGGGCTGGAGGTGCTGGAGCTGCCCGCGGACGAGGCGCTGCCGGACTGCGTGTTCGTGGAGGACGCGGCGGTGGTGTGCGGCGACACGGCGCTCGTCTCCAGACCCGGAGCCCAGAGCAGGAGGAGGGAGGTAAAGAACAGAACCGAGCAGAACAAAACACAACGGGTTCTCGTTCACATATTAAACTCCAATAAAAGCGGATGCGCACCAGAATATTTTTTTCATTCAAAGTACTTTCTGTATAAAAATGATTATAAACATTAAGAGTGATTTTAGTTGGTTTGTTTTTAAATATTTTAAAGTTTTTGTGAAGAAAATCTAATAAATGTCTTTCTCATATTGTCGTGTCAATGTTAGAATAGAATAGAATAGAATAGAATAGAAATCGCCGTCGGCGAACAGGTTATGTTGTTCTTCTCTATACCATCCAACTATTGTAAAAGTGCAAACTTTATCTTTTATCATCACACCATGTTTGCCCAATTGAGGTCATCTGAGGGTCATTTCTGAGAAAGATTTCTCCTGTATCACAAAAAAAAAAAAAAAAAATATATATATATATATATAACTATATTTGATTTTTTTCTGAAAACAGATTTTTCTAACGCGAAACAGGAAACTCATGAATAAAAACCGAAAATTCAGACACCGAATTGAACACAGGTGGACACACACAAGCACCGGCTATATATATTATTATTTATTTCTCGTGCGGATTTTTCACTTTCTGCATTAAGATTTGTTGGTTTGTTTTTAAATGTTGTGAAAGTCTTTCTCAATTGTCGTGATGTAAAAAACCATTAAAAAGTGCACACAATATTGATTATCACTATTACATGTAAAAAAAAAATGATTGCATTATATATTATTATTTATTTATTTTTAAAGATTTTAATTTGTAAAAAATTATTGCATATTGATCTTTACACATTTGCATTGCCATTTTTTCAGAGTGATATAATGGTCTTAATAGTAATAATAATAATTATTGTTATTATTATTACTATTAAGACCTTACATAATTCTGGAAAAAAAATTACATTGAATTAAAAAGTGTAATAAATAACATTAATTTCTTTTTTTTTAAATCAGTTGTTTATGTCATTATATTTATGCAATGTTTTTTGTTTTCTAAATAGGCTAAATTTATTTTTGTCTTTTTGGGGTTCATGCATACCGTTCAGTAACTTGTTTCAGGTTCGTGAAAATTGTTTGTGGTTTGATGCATGTGTGCATGTTGTGCATTGACTGGCACATAAGCAAGATCAACTTCTGATCAGGGGTGCGTTTCACAAAACCATCGTTAGCTAACTATAGTCGTTAGTCCCATTGAACTCTATTGGTAACGACGGAACTTGCGACCATAGTTGCTTTTGGGAAACGCATCCCTAATTGGTTTCAAGCAAGCATTTTATTAGTCTTAGATGAGACCGTTATTTGTGCATGTGATTTTCATAGGGATTAATTTGTTTTACCCTATATGATTTTATATGCATTTGATAGCTGTATCATTCATTTCATAAAATGCATCATGTTTCCTTCTGGTAAAGTTACAGGAATTTGTGCAAACATTAATCCAGCTAAGCTGCTAAATTATTTTTCAAGTGCGCCGTCAGCAGCTGTGTGCACTCAACTGCATGCAGTAAACGAATAGGTGTTTCCTATAATGACCGCCGTACAAGGGTTAAATCACAGCAGCACATGCCTGTCATTCATAATACATCATCATTTTCTGAGATGTGCATTAAAGCATTTGTGTTTAGGCAGCATCCTGTAGAGAGATTTGAAAGTCATGTTTGCCTTGTGTGATGTAAAAACAGTTCTATGTGGCTCTCTGTGTGGCTGCGAAGCTGTTGCAAGATGTTGCTGTTGGTTGCTAAAGTGTTGTTAGGGGTTGCTATGCAGTTGGAACGGTTGCTTGTTGTAATAGATCATTTAATTGGGTAATGTTTGGTCATTTTAGCCATAAGAGTCTTTGAAACGTATCCAGGAGTTTTGGATGAACTGACTGAAAATGTAATGTGTTTTATTTGGTCGTTTCATGGAGACGCCTGCATCAATATTTACTCAAACCACTTTACTGCACGCTGGTTTGTTTTTGTGATGTCATTGATGTCTTATTTACTTATCTCTAAATGTCACTGAATGACTTCACATTAGGGCTGCACGATAATGGTTTAACTGATGATCACGATTATTTTGATTAAAATTATAATCACAATTATTCTATCAAAAGGATAAATGCAACATTTCATGTGTCCTTTAACCTCCCCTGACTATACACTGACTTCATTTAACCAACTATGATAATACAAAACTCATGGTTTTGGTTAGTGTTTTGTAATCTGTATTCACATTAGATTTTCTAAGTGACAATTTGTTCGCAAAAGAGACAAGCCACTCAGATCACGCAGTAAATTTACTCAAAGATCGTTAATACACTGAAAACTAACATTGCCATGCTGTTTTCAACTGATTAACATTATGAAAACTTTAGAAACTCCTAATATAACTTCCAATAATTCCAATTTATGTACATTTTCCCCATTGTATTGCCACAGAAAGCGCATTTATTCCTCAAACACAATAGATCCATTATTGAAACTCGGTGAAAGTTTGATCATGGCAGATTTGGTTCCACAAACAGCACAAATGGCTTGTGAAAAAACACATTGTCTGTATGACACTTTCATGTAAGCAGAATATCACTGTGGAGATCGCTAAACTCCAGCACAGGTATGTTTTCATATCATCAGCGCTCGTTCCGCCATCAGTTAAAATAAAAAGTTCAAAAGAACAGCATTTGTTCAAAATAGAAACCTTTTCTAACAATATAAATATTTACTATCACTTTTTATCTGTTTAACACATCCTTGCGGAATAAAAATAATAATTTCTTAAAAAAAAAAAAAGAAAGAAAACATTTACTGACTGAAAAAGTATCACAACTCCCAACAAATATTAAGCAGCGCAATTGTTTCAACATTGATTATAACAACATTGATTATAAATCATCTATTTAGAATGATTTCTGAAGGAATTCAGCTTTGATGCTGAAAATTTAGCTTTGAATTAGGCTATATTTTAAAATAAATTCAAATGGAAAACTGTTATTTTTTTAATTGCAGTAATATTTCACAAAATTACAGTTTTCTGTATTTTTGGTCAAATATATACAGCCTTTATGAGCATAAGAAACTTCTTTAAACATTTTTTTTTTAAATCTTACAGATCCCAAACTTTTGAACGGCAGTGTATGTTCTTTATACGTTTTACTATTATTTTTTTTTAGTTGCAGTTTTCGTTCTTCTTGCAATGATTTTTTTCTGTTATTTTAGTGCAGATCTTTTTCTCTTCTTTTTCTTGCATTAGATCTCGTTGACGCTTCCAGTCGTTCTTTAGGAGCGTCTGTAGTTGTGTTTTTCTGTGTGGGATGAATGCGGTCCGGATGGATCTGCTGTGTGTCTGACGCTGGATCTGAGCTCTCAGCTGTGATTCTTTGAATGTTGTGATGCTTTATGAGAAGCGTCTGAATCCAGCACTGGTGGACTGCAGACATGAATCTGGATGAAAATAGTGTCTTTTGCGTTGATTTGTGTGACAGTGGGGCATAGAGTGCTTCGGTTTGTCTCACAGCCAGAATATAAAGCCATTTTCGAGCAGTGATTATGTTTTTGTTTACTTTAAGAGTCTTTAATGAGAATTTTGAAGTCATTATGTTCTTTAAAAGAAGAATGCGAGTTGATTTGCTTAGTCACACTCCTTTGTGTAATAGAGGTAGTGAGGGAAGAAAGTCACTGTTTTTGTAAGTTGCAGCCAACAAAACATTAAAAATACATCTTTGAACAAATTTCTATTGGATGAAGAAAGTGCATGCAGTGAATGGGTGTTTTCTTATAAAGACTGCTGTATATCAGAATATGATCGAGATGATGATTGTGCATTAATGTAACTGTGTTTAGGCAGCATCCTATAGAGAGTTTTGAAGGTTATATTTGCCTTTTCTAATGTGAAAACAAGGCAGTGGAGTTGCTGAGCTGTTGTGATGGGTTGCTAGATAGTTACTAAGGTGTTGTTAGGTTGTCACTAAGGTGTAGCTAGGTAGTTGCTAAGATGTTGATAGGGTTTGCTATGCAATTGCCAATGTGTCATTAGGGGTTGCTAAGGTGTTGTTAGACCTTGTTAAGTAGTTGCCAAGGTGTTGTTCGGGGTTGCTAGGCAGTTGTTGCTACAGTGTTGTTGGGGGTGGCTAGGCAGTTGTCAAGGTGTTATAGGGGTTGCTAGGCAGTTGCTAATGCATTTGGAACAGTTGCTTGTTCTGCTGGATGAAGACATGTTTTACTGGATGAACGTTGTTCTCGTTTTCATGAACATCAGAATGAATTAGTTTTTATCTGAAAGTGTGGATCAAATATGTGTTTTCATACGGTCTTGTACAGGTTTTGATCAGTTCATGCTAGGGCTGCACGATATATTACATGCGATTGTCATGCTCATCTCGTCAGTAAAGCCGGTTATGTGATTATTAATAAATCTCAGAGCCGTACACAGTTAATACACAGAGCCGTAGTTCACCGACAAGCTACGCAATTCGCACTCAGAATCGCAGATGAACCACCTGCGATATTGAACGTGATATTGCGTAGATTGTCAGTGAACTACGGCTCTGTGTATTAAATGCTGCTCCATTTGAAAAAAGGTGATGGAGATTTATTAATAGTCACAGAACCGGCTTTAGTCAAGTCGAGCTTTATTGTCATTCCGCTACATGTGTGGACATACATGAAATGTCGTGTCTCGCAGGACCACGGTGCTACATAAATAAGCATAAATATAAACGTACAACAGACGTAAGAACAATTTTTAGACCTACATGGCTAACTTACTGAGTCTGTAATCTAACTATACATACTATACGTACTATAAACAGTTGACTATACATACACATAACTTAAGACAGACTATACAAGTACTTTACATAATAACTGTACATGATATACAATGATTTACTGACGAGATGCGCATGACAATCGCATGCAATATATCGTGCAGCCCTAGTTCATGCATGTGACTGTGCTGTTGTCAGCTCCAGTAGTGTTCGAGTCGTTACTCTAATGGTTTTGGTTAGCTCTGTTTTCTCTCTCGGGGGTGAAATTGAGCTTTAAGATCAGCTGCACTTGACAGATTGTCTAAATGTTTCTTAATGATGTTTGCAAAGTCAAGAAGCCCTATTACAAACCTCTAACAGTAAGTACTAAATTACAATGTGTGCGTCATCCTGCAGCAAGTCCAGTCCAGACTAGTTTTGCATTGGCAAATCATTGCATTTAGGCTTTATATGGTTGTTTTCCTCAGGTGAGCCCTGATTTGTTTAGCAGCAATGTTTGGGAAACTCAGGCCTTGTTGCATCACTGTGGTATTCAGGTCAAACTCGAGTCGTTGTCATTTTAAATGCTCAATTCACAGAAAATGTCAGATTACATAAGAAAGCGGTTAGACCTACTTTTGCTATAAAGATTGCATCGCCCGCAGCGTTCGCTGAAATGTATATCTGAATAAACAGATGGCTGCATCTCTGTGCTTCAACACGCAAGCGCTTGGCAGTGATTATTTAAGCAAACATTGTGTCCTTGTGAAAGACACTTGGATGGAGTTATTTAGGTCATGGCAATCTCTGAATGCAGTTTGGCCGAAATTAGGAGCACATTTTGGTGGGCACAACGAGGGTTGCATGGAAGGTACCATTCCTCTTAAATCTCGCAGAACATTTTTTAGCCTTCACATGCCGTAGCTAAGCGAAGTGCACAGTTAGATGTTTATAAAACTGTCGGCATTGCCCTGAAAAGCTGTTTGGGTGACAAAAGAAGAGGTTTCGATTGTGTGTCAGATATAAAACTGTTGCCATGCGAGCAGCGGCTGACAATCTCGTATCAACTATTGATCTTTGGCCTCTGTGGAGTTGGTGGTTAGATATTAACAATGTTTTGGTGATTTATACAGCGCTATCTTGTGTAAAAAATGCATAAGCAAAAGGCTGTTTTGCAGTTATTTTAACATGGTTAAGAGGTGATCCTCTAAAAAAATGACTTTAGAAAGGTGGAAGCATCATGATGTTATTTTCACACAAAGATTATTAGGTCTGTTAGTTAAATCTGTTGACTGTAGTAATCTTTGTTGCATTATATGCCAGTGGTGGCCGTTCAAAAATGGGGGAAAATAACTTTTTTCCAAAGTTTGCATGCCTGTAACTCAAAAAGTATTAAAGATATCTTAACATCCTTTTAGATTTGGGTTTTTAACAAACTTTCCTTTTACTATATATATTAAATATTTAATGCCATGGGGGAATATTTACTGATTAATGCACTTTTGTAAAGGGGTGTCAAATACAATTTTCACATGAGATTCAGAGCCAAATTACAGGGGGGTAAAAATGACTTTAGAAAGATGCAGCATCATGATGTTATTTTCACACAGAGATTGGTAGGTGTGTTAGGTAAATCTGTTGACTTTAGCAATCTTTGCTGCATTCTTTTAGTACCTATATTCCTAAGGCCCTATATTGTTCATTTCCAGAGATACTGGGATCTCAATGTGGCTCCAAGAGTAAATTTGTATATCAAAACAGCTGCATAGAACATGCCTGTCTGAGTGCCATAAATATTATTTTATAAGTTTGCATGCCTGTAACTCAAGAATTATTTTGATCACATTGTTGACACAGAGTACATGCACATATATAACACATTCTCGCTCTCTGTTTGCACAGTGCTCCATGTTTCTTTGTTGCTTTCACATGTCAATAGTCGCTCATATAGCGACTGCAGCCATGCATACCAGCTGAGACACTAAATATCTTTCACCATCTGCCTCAGAGCTTGTGTGTGTGTGTGTGTGTGTGTGTGCTTCATGTGTATCGATTGGTCTGCATACACACACTCGCTGCTCACTGTGGCATGACTGATGTGTGGTGACAGATGTGTCGATTGAAAGCACTTAACTTTGACCCCCAACGCTGACCTTGCGCTACTGAAATATTAATATGAGCTTTCATATGAGCTCATAGCTTTCATATGAGGAAGTACATTTATCCGAGTCGTTAACTGCAGTGTTGAATATATTCTAAATTTGACTTGTTGCTCTTAATGCATGCAAATTACAAAACAAATATAATGCATCATGCAACTATAATATTTGCAATCAATTTTCCTTCCAAAATGTGATGTATTTGGATTAAAAAAAAAAAACTGCAATGCATCAAGTTCTGAAATTTCTAAGTGAAACAGAAAATTCTGCATTTTTATTATTTCTTTAGAATGACATTTACTGTAAATCAGCATGAAACATCAATAATGCATAACCTTCTTTCTGCTGCGAGCTTATGTTTTTTTTAGAAAATTTTGCAGCTCTGCTTAGTTTGATTAGAGCAGCAGAAATGACACTTTACATTGAAATTATATTCAGAATTACTCACTTTACATTAATAAACATGCATTAAGCAACTCTTTTCAATCCAATTTACTTCCAAAATGTATTTTCCAAGTGTCCAAAATGCATAAATCTGCAATGCAAAAACTTAAGTTAAAATAATGAAAATTCTTTCTCTCTTTAGAATGACATTTACCACATCAGCACGAAAATTTAATAATTACGTTTTCTTAATGCATGAAATATATTTGAAACTTGAAACTTGGCTCTTAATGCAAAATAACAGTGCAACAATAATCTTTGCAGTCAGCTTTATCCAATTTCCTATTGCATTTACATTTACATTTAGTCATTTGGCAGACGCTTTTATCCAAAGCGACTTACAATTGGGGAGTACATAAAGCGATTCATCATGAAGAGGCAATCAGACAGAGGAAGTGCTCGTAACACCAAGTCTCAGTCATTGTTCAAATAAGTACAAGCTAGCAAGGGAAGGAGAGAAAGATAAAGGGAAAGTTTTTTTTTTTTTTTTTTTTTAAAGTTTAGGATGAAGTCAAGTAGTACCGAAAGAGATGAGTCTTCAGTTGTTGCTTGAAGATTGACAGGGATCCAGCATTCCGGATAGGGGTGGGAAGATTATTCCACCATCCAGGAATGGTGAATGAGAATGTTCTGGAGAGTGATTTTGAGCCTCTCTGTGATGGTACCACAAGGCGTCGCTCACTAGCAGATCTCAGACTTCTGGAGGGGATGTAGATTTGTAATAGTGCGTGGAAGTAGGAGGGTGCCGAGCCTGTGGTCGTTCTGTATGCAAGCATCAGTGTCTTGAACTTGATGCGAGCTGCCACTGGTAGCCAGTGCAGTGAGATGAAGAGAGGTGTAACATGGGTTCTTTTGGGCTCATTGAAGACCAGTCGTGCCGCTGCATTCTGAATCATTTGTAGAGGTTTGATTGTGTTTGATGGAAGACCAGCCAGAAGGGCATTGCAGTAGTCCAGCCTAGAAATGACAAGGGCCTGGACAAGAAGTTGCGCAGCATGCTCTGTCAGGAAGGGCCTGATTTTTCTGATGTTGTGTAGCGCAAACCTGCAAGATCGAGCAGTCTTTGCATTGTGCTCTTTGAAGGTCAGCTGGTCATCAAAGATTACACCAAGATTTCTGACCGAAGTTGATGGGGTAATTATTGATGTGCCTAATTGAATCGAGAAGTCATGCTGTAGAGTCGGAGTGGCAGGGACGACAAGTAGCTCAGTCTTTGCCAGGTTGAGCTGTAGGTGATGTTCTTTCATCCATGCCGAGATGTCCGCCAGGCAGCCTGAGATCCGTGCAGCTACCGTTGTATCATCTGGTTGAAAAGAGAGATAGAGCTGTGTGTCATCGGCGTAGCAATGGTAGGAGAAGCCATGTGCCTGTATGATGGGTCCCAGTGATGTAGTGTATGTTGAGAAGAGGAGGGGTCCAAGAACCGATCCCTGAGGAACCCCAGTGACCAGTTGATGTGCTTTGGATACCTCCCCACCCCAGGCCACCCTGAAGGACCTACCGGTGAGATAGGATTCCAACCAGCGAAGTGGAATCCCAGTGATGCCCAGCGATGAGAGGGTGGACAGGAGGATCTGATGATTAACAGTGTCAAAAGCAGCAGAAAGATCGAGCAGAATGAGGACTGATGATTTGGAATTGGCCTTTGCGACTCTTAGGGCTTCAGTGACTGAGAGTAGCGCAGTCTCTGTTGAATGGCCACTCCTGAAACCTGACTGTTTATCATCCAGTTTGTTGTACTGTGAAAGGAACAGTGAGAGCTGGTTGAAGACAACTCGTTCGAGTGTTTTCGCTACGAATGGAAGGAGAGAGACAGGTCTGTAGTTTTCTAAAAGAGAAGTGTTTAATGTAGGTTTTTTGAGCAGTGGGGTTACCCGGGCCTGCTTGTACGCTGTGGGGAAGATGCCAGTGCGGAGAGATGTGTTGATAATGTGTGTGAGTGCCGGTAAGAGTGTGGGAGAGATTGCTTGGAGAAGGTGAGAGGGGATTGGGTCAAGAGGACATGTTGTGGGATGGCAGGAGAGGAGAAGTTTGGATACTTCCGCCTCGGTGAGGGGACAGAAGGAGAAGATGGGAGTTTGAGCAGTGGATGTGGTTGGTTGGAGGTCCTGTGTGTGTGGAGTTGAGAACTGGTTACCGATTGTTCTAGTTTTGTCGGTGAAAAAAAGTGGCAAAGTCGTCAGCTGTTATAGAAGTGGTGGGCGGTGGTGGAGGGGGACAGAGGAGAGAATTAAATGTTCTGAAGAGATCACGCATGTCTGGAGCACTGTTGATCTTGTTGTGGAAGTGTGAGGATTTGGCAGTGTGGACTTCAGTAGAGAAAGACAAAAGCAAAGACTGGTACCTAGTCAGGTCCGACGGATCGTTTGATTTGCGCCATTTTCTCTCTGCCGTTCTGAGTGTGGTCCGATGCTCACGAAGAACATCGGATAACCAGGGGTTAGAAGGGGTAGCCCGTGCTGGCCTGGAGGAGAGAGGACAAATGTCGTCTAGACAAGAGGTTAAGGTAGAGCATAAAGTGTCAGTAGCTGCATTCACATCCAGAGATGTGAAATGGATAGGTGAGGGAAGAGAGGAGGATACTACAGAGGAAAGAAGGGTGGGGGAAAGGGAGCGTAGATTACGTCTGAAAGTAACCGGTAAGGGAGCTGGTGGCACCTGGGTAGAAAAATGTAAGGTAAATGTAATGAAGAAATGGTCAGAGATATGTAGTGGTTGTACCAGAATGTTATCTGTAGTACAGTTGCGTGTGTAAATTAAATCAAGTTGGCTGCCTGATTTGTGCGTGCTAGTAGTGGTAAGGCGTTTGAGATCAAATGAAGCTAGGAGTGAATGGAAGTCTGTAGCATAAGGCCTGTCTAGGTGAATGTTGAAATCGCCAAAGACTAGGAGTGGAGTGCCATCCTCCATGAAAGAGGACAGCATGCCGTCCAGCTCCTCTAGGAAGGTAGCTAGAGTTTGGCCAGGGGGACGGTAGATTAGTACTATCTGGAGTTTTATAGGGGCCGTTACAGTAATCGCATGAGATTCAAATGAGTTGTGATTGCCTAGGGGAGAATGGGTTGAGTATTTCCATTTGTTTGAAATGAGCAGACCAGTGCCCCCACCCCGGCCAACCTGCCTTGGGGTGTGAGAGAAAGAGAAATTGTGAGAGAGAGCAGCCGGGGTAGCGGAGTCTTCTGGACGAATCCAGGTCTCAGTCAAGCCCAAGATGCTGATAGTGGATTGTAAGGAAAAAGCAGAAATGAAGTCAGCTTTGTTGACAGCTGACTGGCAATTCCAAAGACCCACAGAGAAAGAAAGAGGTGTAGTAGAAGATGTAGCGATCGGGCGCAGGTTAGCAGGATTACGTTGCCGTCTGCGTGTGATTTTGGAGCGTGGTTGGGAGAGAACCGGAATGGTTTTGAAACACATGATAGAGGTGGAGGGATAGAGGATAAGGAAGGAGAGTGTGTGAGGGAAGGTAGAAATGATACTTAAGTGTGTGCTCGGTGTCGTTGCTCGGTTGAAGTCGCGCAGGAGAAGTCGTCTGTCTTTACACTCGTTGGTCTTCACACGAGGAGGCTGAGCACGATGGCTGAACGCTTCCGCAGACGCTTCCGCGTCAGCGCACAGATGTCAAATAAATACGGTCTAGGAGACTAGAGTGAAAAAAAGCTGAGGCCGGCTTCTGCTCAGCACAGCCAATAACCTTAAAGGACTGCTAATTGCTGGATACGAAACTAAACACTTCGCGCAATCACACACGCTCGTTCTTAGCTGAGGTGCAAATTATTCAAATTGCCAGCAAGTGCAATCAAAAATATAAACCTCAACGAAAATGCACAATAGAAATAGGTAGGAAACGAAGTATTCCTTCCTAGCAGCAAGTAAATAATTTAAACAACAGAACTGCGAAAAAGTATTACAAACTTACGCGAGCTGCCGTCCTTCTCTTCTGGTGACTAATCGGCTTTCCCAGATTAGTTGCACATGTTGGAAACTCCTCAACAGAACTCGTTCTGACGGCTGAACTCATGTTTTAGACTGATTTTGGCATCAAACGCAGAGTTCATCCCTGAGATATCCGGAGTGTTTCCAGATCTGCTGTCCTGTGTCAGGTGTGTGTTCACTCTCAGTCTGATCTGATCTGACTTCACTCTCGAGCTCATGTCCAGCGTCCGTCAGTCCTTTGAAGATCTCTGGCGACTCTCTCTTGGTAACTCTAATGCTATTCTAATGGGACCAGATTGGTATTCCAAACATACAGAAGCTCACACAGGCCATGCATTATTAATATTCATCTGTCTTGAGGTTACATAAACAATCCAATCTACGAGCATTTGTTGTTGTTAGATCACTTTCAGTTCTGAATTCCCTTTAGAACAGAATGTCCATCTGTGTGACGTTTGCGATCGAGCGTTGAGAAAAACACTGAATTCTGATCAATCAAATGGAGAAAAATGTTTGACAGGAAATTTGTTGTTTGGCCTTTTGACGTTTGGTTTAATGGAAAGCATGTATTTTCTGGTCCTAATAGTGCAGTGAAGCTCACAGATGAGATGATTGCTCTTGCTGGACAGAGTCCTTTTCATTGTAAGTTTCTTCAAGAACGTTTGATGATGTTTTGATGTGGAAAAGACGGGAAATTCTGCCAGGAGTCTGATAAAATGTACTTCTGACCTTAAAAAGCTCATGTTAAGTGATGATTGATAAGCTGGACTGGATTTTGAGCTGTTCTGTTGTATTTTTTTAGATGGAGCGTATTTGGAAAAACGGGAAACAGGGTTATTATCATTAACTAAAACTATTAAAAAAAAAAAATTCATTGAAATAAACATTAATCAAAATACAATATAACAAACTATTTTTTTTTCAGTTAGTTGCCGAAGCAAAATTCCTAATTTTCATTTCCTAAAAAAACTAAAATTACTAAAATTTCTAATAAAATGACAAAGTAAACATGAAATAACATTAATGAAAAGCTATATAGACTTAGATTTAAAAAAATCCAAAAACTAATAAAATATAACAAACTTTAAACATTTTAATAAAATGACTAAAAGTACTACAATCAGTACTAAAATGACTTAAACTAAAAGTGAAATAAAATTAATAAACTATAGACATTTTTTTTGTCCAAAAACTAATACAATTTAACATAATTTTAACTTTTTATTTCCAATTTTCATTTACTAAAATGACTAAAAGTAAAAGTACTAAAATCCATACTACAATGACTTAAACTAAAAGTGAAATAAAAATTAATTAAACCTATACAGACGTATTTAAAAAAAAAATCCAAAAGCTAATAAACTATTACATTTTTTTACTTATTTTATTTTATTATTAATTTAATTTTATAAAATGACTAAAAATACTAAAATTAGTTCTAAAATGACTACAGCTGAAATAAAATGAATGAAAAAATACATATACATATTTGTTTTAAAAATCCAAAACTAAAAAAGTAACAATTTAAAGTATTTTATTTCTAATTTTTATTTACTAAAATGACTAAAAGTACTAAAATTAATACTAAAATTACTAAAGCTAAAACTGAAATGAAAAAGTCCAAAATCCCCAAAAGTGATAAAATATAACACAAATTTATTTTTATTTCTAATATTCATTTTTTTTTGTTTGTTTGTTTTTTAACTATTAAAAATGACAAAAACACTCAACAAAGTGACTAAAATGGAAATTAATTTAAAAATATAGCTGCAAGCAGCGATGGCGGGCCCAAGCCGTCAGTGCAACCGCCATCCTGGTGGCATCACGAAAAAGGGGCACAGCTGGCACATGCATTTACAGTAACCCTCTGGCAGTCTGTTTTTTAGGATACAGCAACTAAAGGGTTAATCCAACTGTCAATACTGTGAAAGACACATACACGCACACACATATGCACACAACAATATATAAAACTTTGGTAACACTTTCAATAAGGTTTCAGATATTAACATTAACTATATTAATTCATATGAACAATATTTATATAGCTTTTATTAATTTTAGTCTCTCTCTATCCTCTCTCACACTCACTCACTCGCACACACACAAAGAACAACATAAAACTTTTGTACCACTTTTCAATACGTTTTTAGTTTTTAACATTATGTAAGTTAACATGAACAATATTTTTATAGCACTTATGAATCTTGGTTAATGATATGTTCAAAATTGACTACTACATTATTAATTAAAATGTCTGGTTAATGTACATCAGTTACTGTACCATGAACTAACATAAAGATTTTTTTACTTTATTTTTTAGAATTTGTTTTCTTAAGAAATATAGTAAAACAATGGTTGTTCATACTTAGTTGGTTAGTTTCGAATAAATTAATGTTAAAAACGATATTATTTAACTATTCTAGTTAACATGAACAATAATTATATAAAATGTATTAATGTTAATTAATGTTAAGTAAAAAAAAATATTAATACATTATTAAAATATAAAGTTGTATCTTAACATTAGTTTATGTACTGTGAATTAACATAAAAATAATATTTTTAATGTTAGTATTAACTAACATTAAATAAGATTTATAAATTATTTTAAAATATATTGTTCCTTTTTAGTTCATGTTCGTCAATGCATTAACTAATGTTTTATATATATATATATATATCAGTGGCGGCTGCTGGTCTTTCAAAGAGGGGAAGCTCAAGAAAATAAATCAGTATTTATTTATTTAATTATTCATTTTATTTTATGTAATTTTTTTATTTTTTTTATTTTTTGCATTATAGCTTAAGAAATCTCCTAGGCCTTATCTTTTTCTGTCAGTCTTAGAGACAAAAAAAAAAAATCCAAGAACCAGTTAATTTGTAGGGCACTGACAACATAGTTTTATATAATTAGGTTAATAATTATGTTAATTACAACATAAGAAAAATCTAAAATGTAAAGTTGTATCTGATCATTAGTTTATATATGTGAATTAACATAAAATTAATATTTTTAATGTTAGTATTAACTAACATTAAAAATATTAATAAATGATCTAAACATAGATTGTTCATTGTTAGTTCATGTTAGTTAATGCATTACATAATGTTAACCAAAGAGACCTTATTGTAAATTTTTGCCAACACTTTTTATGATCTATTACCATTTTTAATAATTATTTTAATGATCTATAAGCATTTGTGAAATAGTTTTGCCTGCATTTCATCTTAGTCTTCATCTGTGAGCTGAACTGTTTTACTGTTACATCCATGAGATTATGTAAGTTCAGATGTCATTTCACAGGATGTCATAGGTCAGTATCAAATGAGTTTCAAATTATTATTTGCAGCACAAAAATGTATAAGTCCACGTGTAAGATTTAAAAAATATATTTTTTATGTTGTAATTAATATTATTATTAACCTAATTATATAAAATTATGTTGTCAGTGCCTTACAAATTAACTGGTTCTAGGATTTATTTTGTCCCTAAAACGGGCAGAATAGGATAAGGCCTTAGAGAATTCTTAAGCTGTAATGCAATAAATAAATTAAATAAATAAATAAATACTGATTGATCTTTATTTCTTGTGGTTAAAAAGATGTTTAAATGTCTCTGTCTGTCTCTCTCTCTCTCTCTCTCCCTCACCCAGCTCCTCACTTCCACACTCAACACACACACACACACACACAGACAGAGAAACACCCATCCACCCCCACACACACCATAGTGCAAACACATCAGATGTCTGTCTGTAAATCGCCATTAATACACCGTTCAAGGTATCCTAAATCCGTTAGCAATTTAGCATCTTCAGTATCTTGGCATCATGTTGACAAAGTTTGGTGTGAACTACTTGTTTCTGCTTGGAGGAGTATGAATTTATTTACAGCCTGATATTTCAAAATACCCACATTAAAATAAATGTAGCCGACTTCCTGTTGGTCGTAGCTAATGAGTGTAAATTAGAAAGTTGTAAGACCACGTGTATGTATCTTTAGATTTTGTTTATGTTGTAATTAACATGATTATCAGAATCAGAATGAGCTTTATTGGCCAGGTATGTTTACACATATGAGGAATTTGTTATAGTGACAAAGCTCCACAGTGCAACAGAATGAAAGCAACGGGACAGGACACAGACAACAAAAGAACAATATACAAATATACAAATAGGCAATGTACAAAATAGCAAAAACACTATGCAATACAGACAATCATGTGTGTCCAGGTCTGACGTGCAAATTTGAAATGGAAAAAAAATTAAATAAAAAATATTATATGTGTGGTGAATAAATTATTAACTTAATTATATAAAACTATGTTGTCAGTGCACTAGAAATTAACTGGTTCTTGGATTTTTATATTTTTTTGTCCCTAAGACTGACAGAAAAAAGATAAGGCCTAGGAGATTTCTTAAGCTATAATGCAAAAAATAAAAAATAATAAAATAAAATAAAATAAAATGAATAATTAAATAAATAAATAAAATAAAATAAAACGTATAATTAAATAAATAAATACTGATTGATTTTTTTCTAGTGATTAAAGAGATGTTTAAAAGTCTCTCTCTCTCTGTGTCTCTCTCTCTGTCTGTCTCTCTCACCCACCTCCTCACACTCACACTTAACACACATACTCACCCATCCCCCACATACACAGAGCCAGTGTGATCAAATGTCTTGATAGTTTATTAATTTTCTGTTATTCATAGACCTTTTGTAAAGTCATGAAACTAATCATACTTCTTCAGAATGACTTGTTCTATGTATGTAAAAAGTTTTGAAGTGTTTGGAAGCTGCACTTTAAAGATATAAGAAAATAACTGCTCTTTTTACTGTAACTTTAACAAATCGCCATTAATACACCGTTCAAGATATCCTAAATCCGTTAGCAATTTAGCATCTACAGTATATTGGCATCATGTTGACAAAGTTTGGTGTGAACTACTTGTTTCTGCTTGGAGGAGTATGAATTTATTTACAGCTTGTTTCCCCCCGAAAATGACATTAAAAAAAAGATAGCCGGCTTCCTGTTGGTCATAGCTAATGAGTGTAAATTAGAAAGTTGTCCGGCTTGATTAGAACAATTTATGTACCGAGTTTGGTGTCTGTAGCTAAAACTAACCCCCCCATTTTTGACAAAAGGTGGCGCTATAGAGCGCCTCTTCCACGCCCGTTTATGAGCTTTTTCCAGTGTCTAACTACCATTAATACTCATATGTGTGTTGAGTTTCATGACATTCTAAACATGTTATCTGCTTCAAAATCACCAGAAACAAATTTTCAAGTTTGAAACGTTGCCATGGCAACAGTATTTTAGATATCAATATTCCCTTCACAGTTTTACATCGGCCGTGTTTTGACATTATTCTGATGAAGTTTGAAGCAAATCGATTAAAAATAAGATGCTGAATTCAAAGCATTTTGAAAATGACACACTTCCTGCTGCCAGTTGGTGGCGCTATAACTTTGACTCATAATAGTCACATCTATGCGCTCGGCATCATACAACGAACAAAATCCTGAAGTTTGATCAAAATCAGACAATGTATGTGGATGTTATTAGACGCTTCCTTCTCTCATTTTTCGCCATAAATTCATCGCCTCGCCACGGGCAAGCCGTTCGAGATATCAAAAATATCCTGGCAATTTTGCGTCCCCAATGTCTTGAGATCATGTTCACCGAGTTTGGTGGCAATCGGGTGGTAATCTTCAGAGGAGTATATCAAATTCCAGAGCATGCTTTTTTAAACAGCCCTGAATAGCCGACTTCCTGTTGGGCGGAGCCTATGACATGCAGCGTGAAATTTGTTCGGCTCAATGAGATCTATATGTGTACCGAGTTTCATATGAATACGTGCAAGTATGTGTGAGCTATACATCAAGTTTTCAAACTGTGTTCTAGGGGGCGCCGTAGAGCCCCTGTGCCACGCCCGGGTCCCAGCCTCTGTGGCGTCCGGACGCCAACAGGTTCCAACGTGTGTGCGAATTTTCAAGAGTTTTTGAGCATGTTAAGGCCCCCAAAAGTGCCCGGATGGTTGAATAAAAAAAAAAAAAAAAAAAAAAAAAAAAAAATATAGCTGCAAGCAGCGATGGCGGGCCCAAGCTGTCAGTGCAACCGCCACGCCGGTGGCATCACGAAAAAGGGGCACAGCGAGCACATGCATTTACAGTAACCCTCTGGCAGTCTGGTTTTAATTGATACAGCAATTAAAGGGTTAATCCAAACCATCAAGACTGTGAAAGACTGTTACTTTAATAAATCGTCACGGCAACACCGTTCAAGATATCAAAATCCGTTTACAAATTTAAGTTCCTGAATGTTTTGGCATCATGTAGACAAAGTTTGGTGTGTATAGTATAATAATCCTCTGAGGAGTATGCGTTAATTCACACCCATATTTTTCCAAATATCCACATTCAAATCAAAATAGCCGACTTCCTGTTGGTTGTAGCTAATGACTGTAAATTAGAAGGTTGTCCAGCTTGATGAGACCAATATATGTACCAAGTTTGGTGACTGTAGCTAAAACTAACCCCCCAAGTGTTCTGAAAAGGTGGCGCTATGCAGTGCCTCTTCCACGCCCTTTTATGAGCTTTTGCCAGTGTCTATCTATCATTAATACTGATATGTGTGTTGAGTTTCATGAAATTCTAAGCATGTTATCCGCCTCAAAATCACCGGAAAATAATATTCAAGTTTGACACGTTGCCATGGCAACAGTATTTTAAATATCAACATTCCCTCAACATGGGCCTATTCCTTTTACATTGGCCATGTTTTGACATTATTCTGATGTAGTTTGAAAAAAATAGAGTAAAAGTAAAATGCTGAATTCAAAGCATTTTGAAAATGACACACTTCCTGCTGCCAGATGGTGGCGCTATAACTTTGACTTCTGATAGTCACATCTATGCGATCGCCATCATACACCAAACAAACCCCTGAAGTTTGATTAAAATCAGACAATGTAGGTGGAGATGGTAGGTTTAGGTGTATGTAAGGTGGGAGGAGTTGGATCTAGATCCAGCCACACCCCTGGATCTTGTGTTCTGCAGTGAGGACCATCTCTGGAAATCCCTGACTAGAGGGGCGGTTTAACACAAGGGGTAGCACTGGGCACGTAGCTAGACCCAGAGGGCGGGCTGTCATTAAACGTCAAAATTTGATTGGCTGATGATTCTGTCACTAATGCTCGTAACAAATCAGATGTGACATCTTTCAACAAAAGGGTAGTACTATCTGTAGTGCTGGCCTCAGACTTTTTTATGTAAGATATTCCAGTTCAGCCTCAACTAAACTAATCATAGGCAATTTTGTAGACATTACACAAATGAAAATGATACCCAAATAATCAATAAAAACATTTTTTCACACTATTTTATTTTTTATAAGGCCAGCAGAGAAGGCCCTGCTGCCCCTGACTGCCCACCGCTGGTTAAGTACTAGTAAATAGGAAATCCGTCCTTTATTAAGCATTGTTCCAGCATTAATAAGCATTAGTAAGCATTTTATAAATACAGCTATAAATGTTTTGTTCTTGAGCAAATATATAATGTTTAATAACTGTATTTTTATACTTTATTAATGATCAATTTAACATTTCTAAATGATTACGTTATTTACAAACCAGTTATTTAGCAATTGTCTGTGGTTCAATTGTCTGTAAGATAGCTAATCTTTTGGTCTTAGCTAATGAGTGTAAATTAGAAAGTTGTAAGACCACGTGTATGTATCTTTAGATTTTGTTTATGTTGTAATTAACATGATTATCAGACTCAGAATGAGCTTTATTGGCCAGGTATGTTTACACATATGAGGAATTTGTTATAGTGACAAAGCTCCACAGTGCAACAGAATGACAGCAACGGGACAGGACACAGACAACAAAAGAACAATATACAAATATACAAATAGGCAATGTACAAAATAGCAAAAACACTATGCAATACAGACAATCATGTGTGTCCAGGTCTGACGTGCAAATTTGAAATGGAAAAAAAATTAAATAAAAAATATTATATGTGTGGTGAATAAATTATTAACTTAATTATATAAAACTATGTTGTCAGTGCACTACAAATTAACTGGTTCTTGGATTTTTATATATTTTTGTCCCTAAGACTGACAGAAAAAGATAAGGCCTAGGAGATTTCTTAAGCTATAATGCAAAAAATAATAAAATAAAATAAAATGAATAATTAAATAAATAAATAAAATAAAATAAAACGTATAATTAAATAAATAAATACTGATTGATTTTTTTCTAGTGATTAAAGAGATGTTTAAAAGTCTCTATCTCTGTCTCTGTCTGTCTCTCTCACCCACCTCCTCACACTCACACTTAACACACAGACTCACCCATCCCCCCACATACACAGAGCCAGTGTGATCAAATGTCTTGATAGTTTATTAATTTTCTGTTATTCATAGACCTTTTGTAAAGTCATGAAACTAACCATACTTCTTCAGAATGACTTGTTCTATGTATGTAAAAAGTTTTGAAGTGTTTGGAAGCTGCACTTTAAAGATATAAGAAAATAACTGCTCTCTTTTTTACTGTAACTTTAACAAATCGCCATTAATACACCGTTCAATATATCCTAAATCCGTTAGCAATTTAGCATCTTCAGTATATTGGCATCATGTTGACAAAGTTTGGTGTGAACTACTTGTTTCTGCTTGGAGGAGTAAGAATTTATTTACAGCTTGATATTCCCCGAAAATTACATTAAAAAAAAGATAGCTGGCTTCCTGTTGGTCGTAGCTAATGAGTGTAAATTAGAAAGTTGTCCGGCTTGATTAGAACAATTTATGTACCGAGTTTGGTGTCTGTAGCTAAAACTAACCCCCCATTTTTGACAAAAGGTGGCGCTATAGAGCGCCTCTTCCACGCCCGTTTATGAGCTTTTTCCAGTGTCTAACTATCATTAATACTCATATGTGTGTTGAGTTTCATGACATTCTAAACATGTTATCTGCTTCAAAATCACCAGAAACAAATTTTCAAGTTTGAAACGTTGCCATGGCAACAGTATTATAGATATCAATATTCCCTTCACAGTTTTACATCGGCCGTGTTTTGACATTATTCTGATGAAGTTTGAAGCAAATTGAGTAAAAATAAGATGCTGAATTCAAAGCATTTTGAAAATGACACACTTCCTGCTGCCAGTTGGTGGCGCTATAACTTTGACTCCTAATAGTCACATCTATGCGCTCGGCATCATACAACGAACAAAACCCTGAAGTTTGATCAAAATCAGACAATGTATGTGGATGTTATTAGACGCTTCCTGTCTCTCATTTTTCGCCATAAATTCATCGCCTCGCCACGGGCAAACCGTTCGAGATATCAAAAATATCTGGCAATTTTGCGTCCCCAATGTCTTGAGATCATGTTCACCGAGTTTGGTGGCAAACGGGTGGTAATCCTCAGAGGAGTATATCAAATTCCAGAGCATGCGCTTTTTAAACAGCCCTAAATAGCCAACTTCTGTTGGGCGGAGCCAATGACATGCAGTGTGAAAGTTGTTCAGCTCAATGAGATCTATATGTGTACCAAGTTTCATATGAATACGTGCAAGTATGTGTGAGCTATACATCAAGTTTTCTGACTGTGTTCCAGGGGGCGCCGTAGAGCCCCTGTGCCACGCCAGGGTCCCAGCCTCTGTGGCGTCCTAATGGCCGCGGATTCCAACGTGTGTGCAAATTTTCAAGAGTTTTTGAGCACGTTAAGGCCCCAAAAGTACCCGGAAGGTTGAAAAAAAAAATAAAAAAAAAATAATAATAATCCTTTGGAAAACAATAGGGCCCTGCGCCTTACTGGCTTGGGCCCTAAATATAGCTGCAAGCAGCGATGGCGGGCCCAAGCCGTCAGTGCAACCGCCATCCTGGTGGCATCACGAAAAAGGGGCACAGCTGGCACATGCATTTACAGTAACCCTCTGGCAGTCTGTTTTTTAGGGATACAGCAACTAAAGGGTTAATCCAAACTGTCAATACTGTGAAAGACACATACACACACACACATATGCACACAACAATATATAAAACTTTGGTAACACTTTCAATAAGGTTTCAGATATTAACATTAACTATATTAATTCATATGAACAATATTTATATAGCTTTTATTAATTTTAGTCTCTCTCTATCCTCTCTCACACTCACTCACTCGCACACACACAAAGAACAACATAAAACTTTTGTACCACTTTTCAATAAGTTTTTAGTTTTTAACATTATGTAAGTTAACATGAACAATATTTTTATAGCACTTATGAATCTTGGTTAATGATATGTTCAAAATTGACTACTACATTATTAATTAAAATGTCTGGTTAATGTACATCAGTTACTGTACCATGAACTAACAAAAGATTTTTTTACTTTATTTTTTAGAATTTGTTTTCTTAAGAAATATAGTAAAACAATGGTAGTTCATACTTAGTTGGTTAGTTTCGAATAAATTAATGTTAAAAACGATATTATTTAACTATTCTAGTTAACATGAACAATAATTATATAAAATGTATTAATGTTAATTAATGTTAAGTAAAAAAAAATATTAATACATTATTAAAATATAAAGTTGTATCTTAACATTAGTTTATGTACTGTGAATTAATATAAAAATAATATTTTTAATGTTAGTATTAACTAACATTAAATAAGATTAATAAATTATTTTAAAATATATTGTTCCTTTTTAGTTCATGTTCGTCAATGCATTAACTAATGTTTTTATATATATATATATATCAGTGGCGGCTGCTGGTCTTTCAAAGAGGGGAAGCTCAAGAAAATAAATCAGTATTTATTTATTTAATTATTCATTTTATTTTATGTAATTTTTTATTTTTTGCATTATAGCTTAAGAAATCTCCTAGGCCTTATCTTTTTCTGTCAGTCTTAGAGACAAAAAAAAAAAAAAAAAAATCCAAGAACCAGTTAATTTGTAGTGCACTGACAACATAGTTTTATATAATTAGGTTAATAATTATGTTAATTACAACATAAGAAAAATCTAAAATTTAAAATTTAAAGTTGTATCTGATCATTAGTTTATATATGTGAATTAACATAAAATTAATATTTTTTAATGTTAGTATTAACTAACATTAAAAATATTAATAAATGGTCTAAACATAGATTGTTCATTGTTAGTTCATGTTAGTTAATGCATTACATAATGTTAACCAAAGAGACCTTATTGTAAATTTTTGCCAACACTTTTTATGATCTATTACCATTTTTAATAATTATTTTAATGATCTATAAGCATTTGTGAAATAGTTTTGCCTGCATTTCATCTTAGTCTTCATCTGTGAGCTGAACTGTTTTACTGTTACATCCATGAGATTATGTAAGTTCAGATGTCATTTCACAGGATGTCATAGGTCAGTATCAAATGAGTTTCAAATTATTATTTGCAGCACAAAAATGTATAAGTCCACGTGTAAGATTTAAAAAATATATTTTTTATGTTGTAATTAATATTATTATTAACCTAATTATATAAAATTATGTTGTCAGTGCCTTACAAATTAACTGGTTCTAGGATTTATTTTGTCCCTAAAACGGGCAGAATAGGATAAGGCCTTAGAGAATTCTTAAGCTGTAATGCAATAAATAAATTAAATAAATAAATAAATACTGATTGATCTTTATTTCTTGTGGTTAAAAAGATGTTTAAATGTCTCTGTCTGTCTCTCTCTCCCTCACCCAGCTCCTCACTTCCACACTCAACACACACACACACACACACACACACACACACAGAGACAGAGAAACACCCATCCACCCCCACACACACCATAGTGCAAACACATCAGATGTCTGATAGATTTTTTTATTTTCTGTTATTCATAGACCTTTTGTAAAGTCATGAAATTAACCATACTTCTTCAGAATGACTTGCTCTATGTATGTAAAAAGTTTTGAAGTGTTTGGAAGCTGCACTTTAAAGATATAAAATGACTGCTCTCTTTTTTACTGTAACTTTAATAAATCGCCATTAATACACCGTTCAAGGTATCCTAAATCCGTTAGCAATTTAGCATCTTCAGTATCTTGGCATCATGTTGACAAAGTTTGGTGTGAACTACTTGTTTCTGCTTGGAGGAGTATGAATTTATTTACAGCCTGATATTTCAAAATACCCACATTAAAATAAATGTAGCCGACTTCCTGTTGGTCGTAGCTAATGAGTGTAAATTAGAAAGTTGTAAGACCACGTGTATGTATCTTTAGATTTTGTTTATGTTGTAATTAACATGATTATCAGAATCAGAATGAGCTTTATTGGCCAGGTATGTTTACACATATGAGGAATTTGTTATAGTGACAAAGCTCCACAGTGCAACAGAATGACAGCAACGGGACAGGACACAGACAACAAAAGAACAATATACAAATATACAAATAGGCAATGTACAAAATAGCAAAAACACTATGCAATACAGACAATCATGTGTGTCCAGGTCTGACGTGCAAATTTGAAATGGAAAAAAAATTAAATTAAAAATATTATATGTGTGGTGAATAAATTATTAACTTAATTATATAAAACTATGTTGTCAGAGCACTACAAATTAACTGGTTCTTGGATTTTTATATTTTTTTGTCCCTAAGACTGACAGAAAAAGATAAGGCCTAGGAGATTTCTTAAGCTATAATGCAAAAAATAAAAAATAATAAAATAAAATAAAATAAAATGAATAATTAAATAAATAAATAAATAAATAAATAAATAAAATAAAATAAAACGTATAATTAAATAAATAAATACTGATTGATTTTTTTCTAGTGATTAAAGAGATGTTTAAAAGTCTCTCTCTCTCTCTGTGTCTCTCTCTCTGTCTGTCTCTCTCACCCACCTCCTCACACTCACACTTAACACACATACTCACCCATCCCCCCACATACACAGAGCCAGTGTGATCAAATGTCTTGATAGTTTATTAATTTTCTGTTATTCATAGACCTTTTGTAAAGTCATGAAACTAATCATACTTCTTCAGAATGACTTGTTCTATGTATGTAAAAGTTTTGAAGTGTTTGGAAGCTGCACTTTAAAGATATAAGAAAATAACTGCTCTTTTTTACTGTAACTTTAACAAATCGCCATTAATACACCGTTCAAGATATCCTAAATCCGTTAGCAATTTAGCATCTACAGTATATTGGCATCATGTTGACAAAGTTTGGTGTGAACTACTTGTTTCTGCTTGGAGGAGTATGAATTTATTTACAGCTTGTTTCCCTCCGAAAATGACATTAAAAAAAAGATAGCCGGCTTCCTGTTGGTCATAGCTAATGAGTGTAAATTAGAAAGTTGTCCGGCTTGATTAGAACAATTTATGTACGAGTTTGGTGTCTGTAGCTAAAACTAACCCCCCATTTTTGACAAAAGGTGGCGCTATAGAGCGCCTCTTCCACGCCCGTTTATGAGCTTTTTCCAGTGTCTAACTAACATTAATACTCATATGTGTGTTGAGTTTCATGACATTCTAAACATGTTATCTGCTTCAAAATCACCAGAAACAAATTTTCAAGTTTGAAACGTTGCCATGGCAACAGTATTTTAGATATCAATATTCCCTTCACAGTTTTACATCGGCCGTGTTTTGACATTATTCTGATGAAGTTTGAAGCAAATCGATTAAAAATAAGATGCTGAATTCAAAGCATTTTGAAAATGACACACTTCCTGCTGCCAGTTGGTGGCGCTATAACTTTGACTCATAATAGTCACATCTATGCGCTCGGCATCATACAACGAACAAAACCCTGAAGTTTGATCAAAATCAGACAATGTATGTGGATGTTATTAGACGCTTCCTTCTCTCATTTTTCGCCATAAATTCATCGCCTCGCCACGGGCAAACCGTTCGAGATATCAAAAATATCCTGGCAATTTTGCGTCCCCAATGTCTTGAGATCATGTTCACCGAGTTTGGTGGCAATCGGGTGGTAATCTTCAGAGGAGTATATCAAATTCCAGAGCATGCTTTTTTAAACAGCCCTGAATAGCCGACTTCCTGTTGGGCGGAGCCTATGACATGCAGCGTGAAATTTGTTCGGCTCAATGAGATCTATATGTGTACCGAGTTTCATATGAATACGTGCAAGTATGTGTGAGCTATACATCAAGTTTTCAAACTGTGTTCTAGGGGGCGCCGTAGAGCCCCTGTGCCACGCCCGGGTCCCAGCCTCTGTGGCGTCCGGACGCCAACAGGTTCCAACGTGTGTGCGAATTTTCAAGAGTTTTTGAGCATGTTAAGGCCCCCAAAAGTGCCCGGATGGTTGAATAAAAAAAAAAAAAAAAAAAAAAAAAAAAAATAATAATCCTTTGGAAATCAATAGGGCCCTGCGCCTTACTGGCTTGGGCCCTAATAATCCTTTGGAAATCAATAGGGCCCTGCGCCTTACTGGCTTGGGCCCTAATAATACAGAATTAATTTGCAATGCATAATAGTGAGGTCAGTTTTCCGATCTGTGATTGGTGTAAATAAACCGAATCCAGAACATCTGCTCATAGTCAAACCTGGTGTTGTGGTTAACATCCGTGCTGTTGATCACATACAAACATTTGAGCTCATCCCTCGGTTTGTAATGAAAGATGAGTTTAAAATGCTTACCGAAACTAGAAACCTAGCAGCACGACCACTGATGTCATGAGCATGTAAACTGGATGTGTGCGAGGAAAACAAAGATTTCATCAAAATGGCTAGATTTACATTTGGGCTTTTAAATCCTCCAATCCTGGAGATTATCTGTGCACTTACACAGCAGTATGTTTTCCCTTTGAAGGCAGAAAAGATTTGTTTATAAGGTGAGACGAGCTCAAAGTGTGACCTATAAACTCCAAGTGTTGGGAAATGATTTCCAGTGTTGTTTTCAAGGTTAATTATGATGTTTCTGGAGAAGGCGTGTTTTTCTGAGGAATGAAGTAACAAGGTCATTTCAAACGAAGCCTGCGTTAGACATCATAAGGATTATTAGGGCCCAAGCCAGTAAGGCGCAGGGCCCTATTGATTTCCTAAGGATTATTATTTTTTTTTTTTTTTTTTTTTTTTTTTTTTTTATTCAACCATCCGGGCACTTTTGGGGGCCTTAACATGCTCAAAAACTCTTGAAAATTCGCACACACGTTGGAACCTGTTGGCGTCCGGACGCCACAGAGGCTGGGACCCGGGCGTGGCACAGGGGCTCTACGGCGCCCCCTAGAACACAGTTTGAAAACTTGATGTATAGCTCACACATACTTGCACGTATTCATATGAAACTCAGTACACATATAGATCTCATTGAGCCGAACAAATTTCACGCTGCATGTCATAGGCTCCGCCCAACAGGAAGTCGGCTATTCAGGGCTGTTTAAAAAAGCATGCTCTGGAATTTGATATACTCCTCTGAAGATTACCACCCGATTGCCACCAAACTCGGTGAACATGATCTCAAGACATTGGGGACGCAAAATTGCCAGGATATTTTTGATATCTCGAACGGTTTGCCCGTGGCGAGGCGATGAATTTATGGCGAAAAATGAGAGAAGGAAGCGTCTAATAACATCCACATACATTGTCTGATTTTGATCAAACTTCAGGGTTTTGTTCGTTGTATGATGCCGAGCGCATAGATGTGACTATTATGAGTCAAAGTTATAGCGCCACCAACTGGCAGCAGGAAGTGTGTCATTTTCAAAATGCTTTGAATTCAGCATCTTATTTTTAATCGATTTGCTTCAAACTTCATCAGAATAATGTCAAAACACGGCCGATGTAAAACTGTGAAGGGAATATTGATATCTAAAATACTGTTGCCATGGCAACGTTTCAAACTTGAAAATTTGTTTCTGGTGATTTTGAAGCAGATAACATGTTTAGAATGTCATGAAACTCAACACACATATGAGTATTAATGTTAGTTAGACACTGGAAAAAGCTCATAAACGGGCGTGGAAGAGGCGCTCTATAGCGCCACCTTTTGTCAAAAATGGGGGGGTTAGTTTTATCTACAGACACCAAACTCGGTACATAAATTGTTCTAATCAAGCCGGACAACTTTCTAATTTACTCTCATTAGCTATGACCAACAGGAAGCCGGCTATCTTTTTTTTAATGTCATTTTCGGAGGGAAACAAGCTGTAAATAAATTCATTCTCCTCCAAGCAGAAACAAGTAGTTCACACCAAACTTTGTCAACATGATGCCAATATACTGTAGATGCTAAATTGCTAACGGATTTAGGATATCTTGAACGGTGTATTAATGGCGATTTGTTAAAGTTACAGTAAAAAAGAGCAGTTATTTTCTTATATCTTTAAAGTGCAGCTTCCAAACACTTCAAAACTTTTTACATACATAGAACAAGTCATTCTGAAGAAGTATGATTAGTTTCATGACTTTACAAAAGGTCTATGAATAACAGAAAATTAATAAACTATCAAGACATTTGATCACACTGGCTCTGTGTATGTGGGGGGATGGGTGAGTATGTGTGTTAAGTGTGAGTGTGAGGAGGTGGGTGAGAGAGACAGACAGAGAGAGAGACACAGAGAGAGAGAGACTTTTAAACATCTCTTTAATCACTAGAAAAAAATCAATCAGTATTTATTTATTTAATTATACGTTTTATTTTATTTTATTTATTTATTTATTTATTTAATTATTCATTTTATTTTATTTTATTTTATTATTTTTTTGCATTATAGCTTAAGAAATCTCCTAGGCCTTATCTTTTTCTGTCAGTCTTAGGGACAAAAAAATATAAAAATCCAAGAACCAGTTAATTTGTAGGGCACTGACAACATAGTTTTATATAATTAAGTTAATAATTTATTCACCACACATATAATATTTTTAATTTAATTTTTGGTTAATTATATAATAAGGTTAATAATTATGTTAATTACAACATAACATTTTTTGTGTTTTATGAAAAATCATAAATCATAAAAAGATAAATCATAAAAGATTTTATGTTAATGTTTTTACTTAACATTAATTAACATTAATACATTTTAGATCATTACTGTTCATGTTAACTAGTATAGTTCAATAATATCATTTTTTTAACATTAATTTATTCGAAACTAACCAACTAAGTATGAACAACCATTGTTTTACTATATTTCTTAAGAAAACAAATTCTAAAAAATAAAGTAAACAAATCTTTGTTAGTTCATGGTACAGTAACTGATGTACATTAACCAGAAACTTTAATTAATAATGTAGTAGTCAATTTGAACATTTCATTAACCAAGAATCATAAGTGCTATAAAAATATTGGGTAACACTTCATAATAACTGCACGCTATGAATCATTAGGTAAGCATTAGTAAATAGTTAGTTCATCCTTTATTAAGCATTGTCCCAACATTAATAGTCATTAGAAAGTAGTTTATAAATACAGCTATAAATGCCTTGTTCTTTATTTATTAGGCATATCTATTTAAAGGAGATTTAAAGGCTCAGTTATCTTCCTAACAGAAAAATAACAACCACAACACAGAGGGATAGAGAACTCAGAAATATTTTTTTCAAGATGCAAATAATGAAACTGTACACTTGAATATTTACTTTAATTTATTTTTTTCAATGAAATTGCAGAGGTTTATTTTTCATTTTTTATCAAGTGTACAGTCACCTTGCATCTTGAAAAAATATTTATGTGTTCTGTATCCCTCTGTGTTGTGTTTGTTTAACTTTTCTTTTTGGGAGATAAATGGGTCTTTAAATCTCCTTTGTAAATGCTTTATAAGATATAAATAATCCTCACTTTAGATGAGCTCACACAAATAGATGGCTGGCAACTACTAAATGTTTTATAACTACCTGACTTAATCATGAATTAAAGCAGGAATATGTGTTAATAAAGCATTTATTAACACATTGAGCAATTATTATGATGTGTCTAAATAATAAGATTTATAAATGTACATTTAAGTAGTTTATTAATCATTTACTTACACTTTCTAAATGATCTTATTAACCACTCACAATAATATATACGTACTGATGTTAATTAATATAGTTAATGTTAAAAACTGAAACCTTATTGTAAAGTGTTACTAAAGTTTTATATATTGTTCTGTCAGTGGCGGCTCCAGGATTTTTTTGTTGGGGGTGCTACGGGGGGGCTTAACAGTTCAGAGGGGGTGATAAAATCTAATTAAATTGAGAGAAAATAATGAACGCCTAACTTTAGCTATCGTTTTTTTTTATATACAGCAGCTTCGAAAAAGGCATATTTAACTTTTTTCCTGTGGTATTAAACTTCACATATGCCACTGTTATTAGTAATATAACTTCTAATGCCAACTGCCAAATATGACACTTACAAAGTAATATAATTTATGAATATAGAAAAGAAAGAAATTTGGGATTTTTTCTTTTTTCGTTGTTTTCTTTTATTTATTTATTTATTTAAGTTATCTTTATTTTTTTACACATATCTAGTAATTTTTTTCTGACCATCAAGTGTCAGTCAATCAATGCCAACTGTTAGGAAAACATGGTAAATTCTAACCATTTACAATAGATAGTGCCGACAATTCATACAACTATTTCCACACGGGCACACATTGTGGGAGATAATCTCCCGTGCTGATTTGCATCATTTCATGTGTAGATGATAGCCAGAGATAGGCCATTGTAAAAAGCTTCAAAAATTGGCAATATTAAGAGGATTTAGCATTTCCAATTAATGTAGGCCTGTTACATTCTTCTTATTATTAGGCCTATTATTATTATTAGATTACTTTTATTATTAAATTACATTAAATTATTTGCCCCGCAATAATTTCATAGCTCATCACCGCATGATGCGCTGTGAGAATAATAAAATAGGCTAGCTTACTCCTCATTGAAAATGTTTTTAAAAACTTTTTTTAAAACAGGTCTATTAATTTATACAATGAATTATAGGCCTATAATTATAACACTGCAGTCATCAATGAAAATTCAGAGCAGCTTTATTTCATGCACCGATTTTCAAAAACAACCTGTTTAACGTGAACTACATTTCTTCTCATGTTTTTTACTATACGAGCCACAAGAGAAATATTAAGGGAATAATTTGAGACAGTTATATACCGTTATCAGCATATGTTAAAATAGATTCGTCTCTCGTTGTCTCAGAGAGAATATGCGCCATTAATGCAGCGTTAGCCGTCAGTTTTTTTACTTTCACTTTCTCTATAGTGAATTGACTGACGTTCACCGTCTTGCGCAAAGAATTGCTTGACCCCTCCCCATATTACCAATTGTTTATAGGCCACATATTTTTTAGGTTTTTAATATTTATTTTTCAATGTTAATGAGAGTGACACCGAGAGTTAAAAAACAGGAAAATCATTTGGAAATCCTTGGGGGGGGGGGGTAGCTGTGCCGGGTGCTAAGCAAGTTTGTGATGGGGCTATAGCCCTGTCAGGACCCGCCCTAGTGCCACCACTGTGTTCTGTGTGTGTTTCACAGAGTTGATGGTTTGGATTAACCCTTTAATTGCCGTATCCCTTAAAACCAGACTGCCAGAGGGTTACTGTAGTGCATGTGCCCGCTGGGCACGGTTTTTTGTTGCCACCGGGGTGGCGTTTGCACTGACGCTTGGGCCCGCCATCGCTGCTTGCAGCTATATTTATTATTATTATTATTTTTTTTTCAAGGTTTTGGGGGGTTTTGGGGGCCCTTAACATACACGAAAAACTCTTGAAAATTGGCACACATGTTGGAATCTGCGGCCATTAGGACGCCGCAGAGGCTGGGAGCCGGGCGTGGCACAGGGGCTCTACGGCGCCCCCTAGAACACAGTCTGAAAACTTGATGTATAGCTCACACATACTTGCACGTATTCATATGAAACTCGGTACACATATAGATCTCATTGAGCCGAACAACCTTGACGCTGCATGCCATAGGCTCCGCCCAACAGGAAGTCGGCTATTCAGGGCTGTTTAAAAAGCGCATGCTCTGGAATTTGATATACTCCTCTGAGGATTACCACCCGATTGCCACCAAACTCGGTGAACATGATCTCAAGACATTGGGGACGCAAAATTGCCAGGATATTTTTGATATCTCGAACGGTTTACCCGTGGCGAGGCGATGAATTTATGGTGAAAAATGAGAGACAGGAAGCGTCTAATAACATCCACATACATTGTCTGATTTTGATCAAACTTCAGGGTTTTGTTCGTTGTATGATGCCGAGCGCATAGATGTGACTATTAGGAGTCAAAGTTATAGCGCCACCAACTGGCAGCAGGAAGTGTGTCATTTTCAAAATGCTTTGAATTCAGCATCTTATTTTTAATCGATTTGCTTCAAACTTCATCAGAATAATGTCAAAACACGGCCGATGTAAAACTGTGAAGGGAATATTGATATCTAAAATACTGTTGCCATGGCAACGTTTCAAACTTGAAAATTTGTTTCTGGTGATTTTGAAGCAGATAACATGTTTAGAATGTCATGAAACTCAACACACATATGAGTATTAATGTTAGTTAGACACTGGAAAAAGCTCATAAACGGGCGTGGAAGAGGCGCTCTATAGCGCCACCTTTTGTCAAAAATGGGGGGGTTAGTTTTAGCTACAGACACCAAACTCGGTACATAAATTGTTCTAATCAAGCCGGACAACTTTCTAATTTACTCTCATTAGCTATGACCAACACGGAAGCCGGCTATCTTTTTTTTTAATGTCATTTTCGGAGGGGAAACAAGCTGTAAATATAATTCATACTCCTCCAAGCAGAAACAAGTAGTTCACACCAAACTTTGTCAACATGATGCCAATATACTGTAGATGCTAAATTGCTAACGGATTTAGGATATCTTGAACGGTGTATTAATGGCGATTTGTTAAAGTTACAGTAAAAAAGAGCAGTTATTTTCTTATATCTTTAAAGTGCAGCTTCCAAACACTTCAAAACTTTTTACATACATAGAACAAGTCATTCTGAAGAAGTATGATTAGTTTCATGACTTTACAAAAGGTCTATGAATAACAGAAAATTAATAAACTATCAAGACATTTGATCACACTGGCTCTGTGTATGTGGGGGGATGGGGTGAGTATGTGTGTTAAGTGTGAGTGTGAGGAGGTGGGTGAGAGAGACAGACAGAGAGAGAGAGAGAGACTTTTAAACATCTCTTTAATCACTAGAAAAAAATCAATCAGTATTTATTTATTTAATTATACGTTTTATTTTATTTTATTTATTTATTTATTTAATTATTCATTTTATTTTATTATTTTTTATTTTTTGCATTATAGCTTAAGAAATCTCCTAGGCCTTATCTTTTTCTGTCAGTCTTAGGGACAAAAAAATATAAAAATCCAAGAACCAGTTAATTTGTAGGGCACTGACAACATAGTTTTATATAATTAAGTTAATAATTTATTCACCACACATATAATATTTTTAATTTAATTTTTGGTTAATTATTATAATAAGGTTAATAATTATGTTAATTACAACATAACATTTTTTGTGTTTTATGAAAAATCATAAATCATAAAAAGATAAAATCATAAAAGATTTTATGTTAATGTTTTTACTTAACATTAATTAACATTAATACATTTTAGATCATTACTGTTCATGTTAACTAGTATAGTTCAATAATATCATTTTTTTAACATTAATTTATTCGAAACTAACCAACTAAGTATGAACAACCATTGTTTTACTATATTTCTTAAGAAAACAAATTCTAAAAAATAAAGTAAACAAATCTTTGTTAGTTCATGGTACAGTAACTGATGTACATTAACCAGAAACTTTAATTAATAATGTAGTAGTCAATTTTGAACATTTCATTAACCAAGAATCATAAGTGCTATAAAAATATTGGGTAACACTTCATAATAACTGCACGCTATGAATCATTAGGTAAGCATTAGTAAATAGTTAGTTCATCCTTTATTAAGCATTGTCCCAACATTAATAGTCATTACTAAGCAGTTTATAAATACAGCTATAAATGCCTTGTTCTTTATTTATTAGGCATATCTATTACAAAAGGAGATTTAAAGGCTCAGTTATCTTCCTAACAGAAAAATAAACAACCACAACACAGAGGGATAGAGAACTCAGAAATATTTTTTTCAAGATGCAAATAATGAAACTGTACACTTGAATATTTACTTTAATTTATTTTTTTCAATGAAATTGCAGAGGTTTATTTTTCATTTTTTATCAAGTGTACAGTCACCTTGCATCTTGAAAAAATATGTTATGTGTTCTGTATCCCTCTGTGTTGTGTTTGTTTAACTTTTCTTTTTGGGAGATAAATGAGCTTTTAAATCTCCTTTGTAAATGCTTTATAATGTATAAATAGTCCTCACTTTAGATGAGCTCACACAAATAGATGGCTGGCAACTACTAAATGCTTTATAACTACCTGACTTAATCATGAATTAAAGCAGGAATATGTGTTAATAAAGCATTTATTAACACATTGAGCAATTATTATGATGTGTCTAAATAATAAGATTTATAAATGTACATTTAAATAGTTTATTAATCATTTACTTACACTTTCTAAATGATCTTATGAACCACTCACAATAATATATACGTACTGATGCTAAATTAATATAGTTAATGTTAAAAACTGAAACCTTATTGTAAAGTGTTACTAAAGTTTTATATATTGTTCTGTCAGTGGCGGCTCCAGGATTTTTTTGTTGGGGGTGCTAAGGGGGGGCTTAACAGTTCAGAGGGGGGTGATAAAATCTAATTAAATTGAGAGAAAATAATGAACGCCTAACTTTAGCTATCGTATTTTTTTTATATACAGCAGCTTCGAAAAAGGCATATTTAACTTTTTTCCTGTGGTATTAAACTTCACATATGCCACTGTTATTAGTAATATAACTTCTAATGCCAACTGCCAAATATGACACTTACAAAGTAATATAATTTATGAATATAGAAAAGAAAGAAATTTGGGATTTTTTCTTTTTTCATTGTTTTCTTTTATTTATTTATTTATTTAAGTTATCTTTATTTTTTTACACATATCTAGTCATTTTTTTCTGACCATCAAGTGTCAGTCAATCAATGCCAACTGTTAGGAAAACATGGTAAATTCTAACCATTTACAAAAGATAGTGCCGACAATTCATACAACTATTTCCACACGGGCACACATTGCGGGAGATAACCTCCCCGTGCTGATTTGCATCATATCATGTGTAGATGATAGCCAGAGATAGGCCATTGTAAAAAGCTTCAAAAATTGGCAATATTAAGAGGATTTAGCATTTCCAATTAATGTAGGCCTGTTACATTCTTCTTATTATTAGGCCTATTATTATTATTAGATTACTTTTATTATTAAATTACATTAAATTATTTGCCCCGCAATAATTTCATAGCTCATCACCGCATGATGCGCTGTGAGAATAATAAAATAGGCTAGCTTACTCCTCATTGAAAATGTTTTTAAAAACTTTTTTTAAAACAGGTCTATTAATTTATACAATGAATTATAGGCCTATAATTATAACACTGCAGTCATCAATGAAAATTCAGAGCAGCTTTATTTCATGCACCGATTTTCAAAAACAACCTGTTTAACGTGAACTACATTTCTTCTCATGTTTTTTACTATACGAGCCACAAGAAAAATATTAAGGGAATAATTTGAGACAGTTATATACCGTTATCAGCATATGTTAAAATAGATTCGTCTCTCTTTGTCTCAGAGAGAATATGCGCCTTTAATGCAGCGTTAGCCGTCAGTTTTTTTACTTTCACTTTCTCTATAGTGAATTGACTGACGTTCACCGTCTTGCGCAAAGAATTGCTTGACCCCTCCCCATATTACCAATTGTTTATAGGCCATATATTTTTTAGGTTTTTAATATTTATTTTTCAATGTTAATGAGAGTGACACCGAGAGTTAAAAAACAGGAAAATCATTTGGAAATCCTTGGGGGGGGGGAGGTAGCTGTGCCGGGGCTAAGCAAGTTCGTGATGGGGCTATAGCCCTGTCAGGACCCGCCCTAGTGCCACCACTGTGTTCTGTGTGTGTTTCACAGAGTTGATGGTTTGGATTAACCCTTTAATTGCCGTATCCCTTAAAACCAGACTGCCAGAGGGTTACTGTAGTGCATGTGCCCGCTGGGCACGGTTGTTTGTTGCCACCGGGGTGGCGTTTGCACTGACGCTTGGGCCCGCCATCGCTGCTTGCAGCTATATTTGTTAGTTTGGGTTTTCAGTTACTGATTGATCGTCTGTAAATCTCGCTCTCAGTCCCTCCCACAAGCGCTTTAACTTTTGTACTGACTGACAAACCTCTGATTGCAGGATATTTGACCGCATTGTAAAGAAGGTTCAAACCGAGTATCAAGTTAAAACCAGACATTACAGCTTTATGATTTTAGTAGACATGTAACAATGTTTGTACGAGTGTGAGAGTTTTCCCAGGATTATTATAGTTAAAGCTAAAACTAATAAACAAAAACATTTTCCTTTAACTAAAAATAAACTTGAACTGAAATAAAATAAAGTATAAAACAGGGATGCACCGAATGTTCGGCAACCGAAATTGAATAAGCAAAAAGAGCGAATAAACTACGAACAATGACGCGACGCGATCAAATAGAGACGCGCACTAATGCAGCGTCTCTGTTTCTCTAAATCTGAGATGAAACGGTGTTACTCCTCAGTTGCTCAGTAACATTTTTATGATTTTTTTTAAAGGCATGCGACAAATATCTCATTTATTAATCTGCTGTTGTCAACAAAAAGAAGCACAGATCTTCCTGCGGGTTTCTGCCAAAATAAAAGCTGAGAAAAAAGCTCCATCATTCATAAATGTTAGTATTGTAATTTTACTGTTGTTCTGTAAAATAAAATAAAAATGTAAGACAATAATAATAATTAGCCTACAACAGCTCTATTATTACATTTATTATAACTAGGGTTGGGTACCGAAACCCGGTACCAATATGGCACCGGTACCTATGGAACCGGTATGTACTAGAACCGAAACGGAACGCAGATTTCGGTGCCTCATTTCGGTGCCATGCATGAGCGATCGATTAAAATATGTGTCCTTTGTTTCTCCGAAACGCACGTAAGAAGCATCGCAGGCTACAACTACAAATATTTCAGCAAAATGTATATTTTAGTCAGAGTTATTGCGCTCCTATTTCATTGCGCGCCGTCTGTTTGGCACGCATGCGCGCAGCGGCGCTCATTCTAAATGAAGTCTGTGAAGTTTAGCAGAGAAGCAAAAGCTCACGCACTTCTGACAGCAAAATGGAAATATTTCCATGGCTTTCTAACATTTACAGATGGAGAATATACCTGTGAATTGTAAGTTATGCATTACGGAAAACAGCAAACACATTAAACAGCGCGAGAAGCATCTCTGTCAGCGGCACACGCAGCCTTTCTGTCAGAGCATCTGAGAGCGCGAGCCGCTTTAAACTGAAACTATAAACTATAGGCTACTGTATCTTACGAGGTTTTTTTTATAGCCCTTCATATAAAGCTTGTCACATGTTTAGAACAAATTGTATGATGCACTTTCTCCGCAGGTCAGTCTGTGTCCTCCCTAGATATTTTATCAGATGCGCTCGTATCAAACTACTGTATATCAATATTAACTGTATTGCTTCATAATAACGTATCGATTATAAAGAATATATCGATATATCGTACAAACTCTATATACCACCCAGCCCTAGCTTTAATTAAAATGCCTAAAGCTAAAATTATTTTGTATTCGCGTTTTTAAACCTGTTTAAACCAACAAAATAGAACATTATAACCTTTTTAGTCCACAACAACTGTTAAATGCTTCCTTTTGTGATCTGATAGATTCTTGTCACAGAATGAGGCAGAAAATATGTTCCATAGGCTACTAATGCATTGATTAGCAATGGATTTTAAATATACTTAATTATGAAAATACCAGAGATGACTTGAATAACACAGACAAACTATATATTGTCGTAGTCGAGTGTTTAATGTATTTGTTTTATCATTCAAAATGTTTACATCTTCTGTTTACTCAGTTACAGGAATAGCAATGCCTTTGTCCATATTGGGGATTTCCTGGAGCTTCATTAGTTCCATATACAGTATGTGTGTGTGTGTGTGTGTGTGTATGTGTGTATATATATATATATATATATCTATATCAAGTATCGGTTCAGGCACCGTTTAGGCACCGGCACCGTTTTAAAAGTATCGATTTGGCACCGGTATCGAAAAAAAACCCAAACGATACCCAACCCTAATTATAACACTCACACATAAGGGCTTTTCACACTTGAAATTGTTAACCCTGGGTCATCCTAAACCCCGGATAAAGGAATCCTGGGTTATCTGTAATCACGTTTCACACTGCTCATACTATACTGGGGTTAACTGTTAACCCTGGGTATTCATTAACAGACGTTTCACACTGTACATTCCCAAACCCCGGGTTAACGTTCTTATTTGCATATTTGCGGTGTCACTGTCACTGATTGGACAAACAGCAGGCAATCTGTTAACACTGCTTCTCCCGCGTCTGGCCAGTTATTAAAAACAACGTCACCTCTTTTGTCTTTAGATCAGCGAAGATTGAGGAACAGCTGATCATAGCTGTACAGGCAGGGATAGCCATTTTTAAATACATTTAGTAGCAGAGCTACTGCAAGCGATTTAGTGCTGGAAATCATTTATCCTTTGCTGAAACTTCTGCGTCTTCATGAAGAGCGTGGGTCATGGTTGCTTAGCAACGGCAGACGCCATGGGAGCGCAAGCTACAGAGTGCTTTGGAAAGAAGGAGAAAGCGGCGCGCTTAGCGTTTTAAACGCGTTTTAGGCGCGACATCATGTGAATGGCCTCATGAGACGCATAAAGACAAGTACAAAAGAAAGAAAACAAGGAGCAAAGTATGTGAATATTTCTTTGAATTTCTTTTAAGTGTGGAGAGACTAACGTTAGTGTTTACTTGTTCAGTAGCTTAAGATTAATACCGTCTCCTGTTCACTCCAGTTCACACGCTTTCCGTCTTTTGATATTTCTTCTCACCGGCTGCAGTTTACGTGACATGAGCCTCACTGCTCATTTCTGATTGGCTGTCTGTTGCCAAGCGTCCAGCAGCAACAAGCAAACACCGCTCAGTTTCACACTGAACAAACTTAGCACCGCAATGCGGGGATAACACCACAAATGCGGTGCTAACCCTGCTCCGGAGCAGGGTTTCATAACCCCGGGTAAAATGCGGTGCTAACACCGCTTTCAAATTACAGGTGTGAAACGTGTCTTTACCCGGGGTTAAAAGCGGTGTTTAGAACGAAGATAACCCGGGGTTAAGCGCAGTGTGAAAAGCCCTATAGTGTTCAAATTGGGATCTGCAATATTTTCTAATGTTTTGAAAGAATTCTCTTCTGCTCAGCAAGGCTGCATTTATTTGTACAGTAAAAAATACATGCCTCATACAGGTCTAAATGTTATTTTACTATAATTATTAAATGAGTGTATTTACTTGTCTCGTTAGTGTTTAGCACCGTTGTCGTTGCTAGGAAACGCTGGTTTTGATTACTGTCTGGAGACGTGCTGATAACACGTTTGGTCTCGTTCTGTATCACGTATCTTGTCAGTGTCTGCGCGTGCTTGGCCTTTTGTTGTGAAAAAATAAGGAAAGTGTGTCCAGCTAAATTCAATTAGTATTTTGTTAGACGGGTCTAAAAAAGCTCAGTTTACCGCGGCAGCCGTCGTGTGAAGACTGAAGAGCGTAAAGATCGACTCTACCGTGTGACTCCACCGGACAGAGACACCTTTTTCTTTCTCCTCTTTCCTACTAGTTTCAGTTTTTATAACCATTTACTATGTGTAAGTAAGTTGTGGTTTTTTAGCATGTGTGTTTGGCTCAGTGTTATTTTTAAGGATTACTGATAAACTACTGTCGTTTGATTTGCATTTGTTATTTATTTTAATTTTAGTTACATTATGTCTGAATTTATTATGTCTGTATAGGTCTTTTATTAAGTTTTATTTAATTTGAGTTATTTTAATACTTCAACAAACTAAATGGAAATGAAATTATATATATTGAATTTATGAATGTGTATGTATATGTAGTATGTGTGTGTGGTTGTACATGCATACATGCATGCATACATATATATATATATATATGTTGTTTTTTTGGTGTTTGGCTTAGTGTTATGTTAGAATCATTATTATACTCTTATACCTTTTGTTCTTTAATATTTTGAATTGTTTTTAGCTTTATTTTTAGTTTTTCATTTAAATGTTAAGTTTTGAAATTTAGTTGTATGCATTTGTCATTTTTATTTAATTTCTTTATTTTTAAAATGTGTATAGTATTTATAAAGTTTTGGCTTTTAGTTTTGGATCTGTTTTTAGTTGTTTTAATACTTCAATTGATTGCTTCTGTTGTCCTCATTTGTAAGTCGCTTTGGATAAAAGTGTCTGCTAAATGACTAAATAATAATAATACTAACTTATTAATTTTAAGTTAAAGTGTGCTTTGTTGGTGTAGTAGTGTTAAGTAAATATTTTTAAATTGTTGTTTTCTTATTGATTTCTTTTCTTTGTAAAGCAAGACAAACCAGTAAAAAGCACATTTTGGCTATTTAATGTATGCAATGGTGAAAAAAAAGGCCAAATACATGGAGAAAAAACATGAAAAAACACTGTGTTTGTACTCGGCCTTCGGGCCACTGTTTCATTTTGTTCGGCTTCAGCCAAGAATTTTTGTTTCTTATTTTAATTTTGTAAGCTTATTTTATTTCTACTAGTTGCCAAGGCAACACTTCTCATTTTTATTTAGTTAAACTTGATGTACTAAAATAACACATTTTAAAAAATAAATAAAATTAATTTATTGTAATTATTAATTACTGTAATTATTAATAATAATTGTTGTTGTTTGCTATTATTAATAAAAAATATATAGATTTTTTTAAATTATAATTTTCTGTACAATATAATGATTTTTATTTTATTTTATTAAATACCTTATAAATAGTAATATTGATGTTTTGTTGTTTTTTAGTAATAATAGCATGATTAAACAATAATTATTTATAGTAAATATACAGACACGTTAAAAAAAAAAAATTAATTTGCTGTACAATATACATTTTTTATTTGATCATTTTCTTAAATACCTGATAAATAGTAATATTGCTGTTTTGCCTTATATTTTTCTTTAATAATAAGCATGATTAAATAATAATAATAATGATAATAAGTGTGTGTGTGCATGTTTTTGTGACATGAGGACACACATTTGTATAATGACACAGGTATGACAGGCATTACAAGAGAAGGTGATTTATGAGGACATTGCCCCATGTCCCCACTTTTCAAAAAGCTTATAAATCATACAGAGTGAGTTTTTTTGAGAAAGTAAAAATGCAGAAAGTTTCTTGTAAGGGGTAGGTTTAGGTGTAGAGCGATAGAAAATATGGTTTGTACAGTATAAAAACCATACGCCTACGGGATGTCCACACAATTCACCAGTGTTGGGCACGTTACTTTAAAAAAGTCATTAGTTATAGTTACTAGTTACTTCTCACAAATAGTAACTGAGTTACATCATTATAAAAGTAACTAATTACCAGGGAAAGTAACAATTGCGTTACTTTAAAAAAAAAAAAAATTCTAATATCAAATAACTTGGATGCCCCAATATTAAATATGTTAAATGAATGAAATGGACACTAAATCGAATAAATTATTATTATAAAACATTGTACATTAATCGACACTATTTATCTACTGACACTTAGCATCAGTTAGTCAAGCATTATAATATGATATTATGATAATTTAGCATTATATGATGATAGAACTTTAGTAATTAGAATAACCAAGTATGAATTCATATTTGTCATGTAGCCTGAATTTAGGACTGGTGGTGGTGCTTAAGATATTGTTTGTCATTTAGTGTTTCTATAAAAAAAGGGGAAAAATTGATAAGATAACAAAACTACTACGAATTATACCACTAATAACAATATAAAACGCACTAAGGATAAAGGAGCTGCTGGGTTCATGAATATTAATCACGTTGTATGGGTTCACTCGAAATGATTTGCTGAAATCAAAACAGGAACGATAATAGGTGAGCGCCGGCCAGTGAGATTGTCGTTTCCGCATTAGCTCCGCCCACTATCGGAGAACCCAGCAGTTCTTAAAAGCTGAAGAATTCCAAAGGAACTCCGTTATTTTGACACGAAAATACAACAAAGAATATCGTTTACATGTAGCGCGTCAATTCTGCATGTTATGAAGGACTCTCTCGCTGTGTATCTTTCTTTGCGTGTGTGTGTGTGTGTGTGAGAGAGAGACAAAGCTACAGCGAGCCGTGCGCTTCACACTAGAGTTTACGGTACGTCAAATACAGCTACACTGCGCATCCATTCAGAAGAACTGAAAAATAAAATGATAATACTATTATAATAAATTATAGTAACGCCGTATTTTATTGTCAGTAACTGTAACGGGGGAAACGGTAATTAGTTTGATTACTCCTTACTGAAAACAATAACGCCGTTAGTAACGCCGTTTATTTATAACGCCGTTATTCCCATCACTGCAATTCACAAAAACAAACGTGTGTGTGTGTGTGAGAGTCAGTGAGTGAGTGTGTGTGTGTGTGAGAGAGAGTGAGTGAGTGTGTGTGTGTTTGTGTTAGGGCTGGGCGGTATATCGAGTTTGTATGTCCCCACAATTCACAAAAACAAACGTGTGTGTGAGAGTGAGTGTTAGGGTTGGGCAGTATATCAAGTTTGTACGATATATCAATATATTTTTTATAGGCGATACGGCATGAAGCAATACTGTTAATATCGAGTTTGATACGAGCGCATCCAAAAAAATATCTATAGGGAGGAGGACAAAGATTGAACTGCTGTGGAGAAAGTGCATAATACACTTTGTTCTAAACATGTGACAAGCTTTATATGAAGGGCTTTAAAAAACTCGTAAAATATAGTAGTTTATAGTTTCGGTTTAAAGCGGCTCGCCGTCAGATGCTCTGACAGAAAGACTGCGTGTGCCGCTGACAGAGACGCGCTGTTTTGAGCTATGTGCTCTTTTCCTAAATGCATAACTTACGTTTCACAGGTATATTCTCCATCTGTAAATGTTAGAAAGACATGGAAATATGTTCATTTTGCTGTCAGAAGTGCGTGAGCTTTTGCTTTGAGATTCTCCGCTAAACTTCACAGACTTCGTTCAGAACGAGCACCAAACAGACGGAGCACAATGAAATAGGAGCGCAATAACTGAAATATTTGTAGTTGGACAATATAAATGTGACGTATGTAGAATTTTAAACCTACAAGTAAATGTATTTGTATGATAGCACTAACTGTAAAGTGACTGTAATTATCAAAGTAGCCTTTTTACTCAATTAGTCTGTGCTTTTTTTTTTTTTTACTTTCATTTTTTAGTTTAGTAAATTTAACTTCTGCTTTAAAAGCCTTGGTTTTGTTTTTAGATTACAATGTTAGAATGTTATGTGATTTTAACACTTTTTTTGCACATAATATATGCCTACATGGTAACATTCACTTTATTTGTTTAATCCAAATACAAAATACCAAGATATATACCGCATACCGCAAATCAGCCAAAAAATACCGAGATATACATTTCTGCTCATATCGCCCAGCCCTAGTGTGTGTGAGTGTGTGAGTGAGAGAGTGTGAGTGATTGTGTGAGTGATTGTGTGAGTGATTGTGTGAGTGATTGAGTGAGTGTGAGTGATTGTGTGTGTGTGTGTGTGTGTGTGAGTGAGTGTGAGTGTGAGTGATTGTGAGTGTGAGTGAGTGTGAGTGAGTGTGTGTGTGTGTGTGTGTGTGTGTGTGTGTGTGTGTGTGTGTGTGTGTGTGTGTGTGTGAGTGATTGAGTGTGTGTGTGTGTGTGTGTGTGTGAGAGTGATTGAGTGAGTGAGCGTGAGTGATTGTGTGTGTGTGTGTGTGTGTGAGTGATTGATTGAGTTTGAGTGATTGTGTGTGTGATTGAGTGTGAGTGTGTGAGTGTGGTGTGAGTGATTGAGTGAGTGATTGTGTGTGATTGTGTGTGTGTGTGTGTGTGTGTGTGTGAGTGATTGATTGAGTTTGAGTGATTGTGTGTGTGATTGAGTGTGTGTGTGTGAGTGTGAGTGTGATGTGAGTGATTGAGTGAGTGTGAGTGAGTGATTGATTGAGTTTGAGTGAGTGTGATGTGAGTGAGTGAGTGAGTGTGTGTGAGTGAGTGATTGAGTGTGTGTGTGTGTGTGTGTGAGTGATTGATTGTGAGTGAGTGAGTGTGTGTGTGAGTGAATTACAGCACAAGCGTCTGGTGTTGGGTTGGAAGCACACACTGCTCTTTGTTTTGACTAGACAGTGTTCAGACGGCTGCTGGAGCACATCCTGTCCGGAAGTGAACCGCTTCCATGCCGCTGTAAAAAACTGATCCAGGGTCAGTCTGACATTCCCAGCGTTCCCATGATCCTGCCACATTCTTGATCTGCAGACCAAAGCCAGCCCGTGTTTGCTCCGGATTCGGGAGCGTCTGGCACTAATGGAAAGTGGTTTGAGGAAGTTTGTTTATTAATGCGCGCATCACAGGAGAACACTGTCATTCATTTACCCTGAACTGTCATGGAGAGATGCGTTTCCATCTTAATTCATCACTTATTCCGTGATATTTTAATGTTTTTGGTATAAACTGAGACGCCTTTGTCTTGCTATGGCTAAATTTATGGCTAGTGAATCATAAATACACACAAATAAATACAATTTTCAGATTTTTTGCATAATTTGATTGGAAATCACACTTTTGAATTCAATACAAATATTGAATTAATATTTAATCTAATCATTTAATAAATTTAATTAACACAATTGAATAATATGTAATTCATTTATATTGTAATAATTGAACAAATTTGATAAGAATTGATGGAAAATCAAGCACAATTGAGTAAAAAAATAATATTTAATCTAATAGTTTAACAAATGTAATTATAATCGATTGGAAATAAAACGTAGTTGAATACAAATATTTTATATATTTAATGTAATAATTTTAAGAATTTAATAGTAATGATTGGAAATCAAATGCAATTGAATGAAATTATTTAATAAATATTTAATGTAATAATTTAACAAATGTAGTAATAGTTGATTGGAAAGCAAACACAATTTAATAGAAATATTTAATAAATGTTTAATTTTATAATTCAACAAATGTAATGGATTGTAAGTCACACGCAATTAAAAATGTAATAATTTAACAGATGTAATTAAAAATAATTTAAACTTTAATATTTAATAAAACTATTTTGTTTGTACCTTGATTTATTTATCTTGATTGTCTCAAATGAATCATTTTCATGCAATAAATATTGAAATGTTATTTATTTATAGATTCATATGTTTGTAAATTGAAGGTCTCGATCTGGGATATAAAAGCAGTTATAGTAACTGCGTGTGTGTGTGTGTTGTATGAGAGGTGTGATGTGGACAGGATGGTCACACACACATAAAAGCACACTTGCCTTTTGACCTCTGACCTCTGGTTTTTATTGGTTGACCAATGAGCACATGAGCTGATCAGACTCTGTGTGATCAAACACAGCTGATCTGTGTAAATGCTGGTCTGTGTGTTAAAGCACACAGGAAGTTGATGTGTTTCCTCAGCTGTGCTCTGGGGTCACGAGGGGTCGCCGGGTCGCTCCAGGCCCTTTTATAAGAAATCACACTTGTCACATGATCATATGCAGTGGTCACATGACTGAGAGACATCATTATTTGATTTTAATGTGTTGTCAGTGTGTTTTATTACTTGTTTAATGTTGTTTTATCTTGAATGAGCTTAATTTTAGATTTAGGTTTAATTTATTATATAAAATTATAACTTGTTATATTATTTAATCCCTATGTAGGGGTTTTAGGTGGTTGCTGGTTTTTGCTAGGTGGTTTCTATGATGTTGTGGGTAGGGATGGGCGATATCTTATCGTTTGCGATATACCGTTAAAAATTCTCCCCACGATAAAAATTTGTCTTCCCGCTATAATAACGATAAAGTCTAGTTGTTGACATATAGTTGTTGAAGGTGGACGTGAAATTGAGGAGTTTATCCTAAATGAGGAGCAAGATTATTTTCGTAAACTAAAAATAAAACTAAGACAAAAACGATTGATGAAAAAACAATTTCATAAACTGAAATAAAATAAAAATGTCAAAATATTTGATAAATGAAAACGAAACGAAACTAACAACAGTTATTGATTAACTAACTGAAATAAAATAATAATTAACAAAAATAAATAATCGTTTTCGTAATCATTACGTTCTCACCCCTTGGCTGAAAAATATATGAGCTGTGTGGCGGTGTAGGGAAATACCTGTAAATGGCGCATCTCTGACGGAGAGACGCAAAGCGGTTTAAAGCACAGTCCTGCACGGGTCCTGTTTGATAAACGTGCACCAGCAGTACTTAACAGAACACCTGACCCGTTATCCCACAGCAGCACTCATTTAATTCTGTACCAGACCAGAACCGTTTGACATAAAGACCGCGAGTCGCGAGCATTAATCTACAACATCAGGTAGGCAAACTTATTAATTTTCTCATATAACACAAGCAATCAAACCATCATTAGGCAAGTTGGTGTTTTGAAGAAAAACGTTCGAGATACGCAACATGATAATTAACAGAAAAAAAAAAAATGAGAACGCACCTTTCTGTAAACTAATACAAAACTTGCCATAGCATCTTACCTTGTGATCACTGCCAAACTTTTGAACAAATAAATATACAGTGGTGCTCAGGATCTGTAAATCATTCGCCATCATCCTCACATTCTCCTTATTATCTGTTCATGTGTAAGTGAAATCTGATGTACTGTAAAAGTGACAGGCTACCAGTTACTGGCAAGAAGCTAACCATAGTGGCTATGTTATTTTATTAGAATTTCAACACACCATATTAGTCATTCTGTGTGGTTTTAGGGTGTTCTGTGTGGTTTCTAGTGGTTGCATTGGGTTGCTATAAGTTTCTAGTATTTTTTTTGGGGGGGGGGGCTTCTTTAGGGCTGTGCAATTAATCGCATGCAATTGTCATGCGCATCTCGTCATAAAGCCGGTTCCTCCTTTGGTTAAGTAAATCACCATAGCTAAGCTTTCAGATGGAGCGGCATTTAATACACAGAGCCTAGATCAGGGCCGCTCTGGAAGTGATCTGTTGATTCTGCTAAACTATAATTAAAACTGAAACTAACTATATAAAACTAAATTGTGCGCACAAAAAAAAAACCTAAACCCTAACAAAAATATTAATGAAACAAATAAAAACTAAACTGAATACTTCATAGCAAATTTGAAAACGATATTAAAATAAAACGAATTAAAAAAAATTAAAACTATAATAACCTTGATGAGGAGCTCCTTCTACAGTCTGGAACTGGTTTGGTTAGGGCTGTACTGTGCACACACAAAAAATCGTTCTGAATAAATGTACTACAGTAGCATGTGTGTGATACAGTTTTGCATGTGTATGAACCTGTTTACAAACATGTTGTCCAACAAAGATATAATTTATTGACATGCTTTTTGTCCAAATGAACTTAATAACATAGTTGAGTGTTTGAATTAACTTCTTTTTGTGACCAGACATGGTTTCATATTACAGAATGATAGTATTATATACAGTGATAAAGGCTATGTCGATTAGCATTGCATTATACATATAATTTCCTTATAAAAAAAATACCCAAGATTGAAGAACACAGATAAACATATGTGGAGTTTCTGCGCAAGGGTGCCCTCCGGCTTCCAGTATGAATTAAACAGTCAATACATGTACTCAGTAATGTTCACAACACCCTATTTTGAGTAAAAAGTTCAGGTAAACATAATACTTTTCTCTAAAGAAACAGGATTCCCTGAATTATCGTCATTGCGTGTTGCGTATCGGTTATACAGCAAAACAATGAAACAAGATCAATAACTGAGATTTAAAACGTTAAAAAGGTGTTCTGGGTGGTTTCTTAGGTGTTGCTAGGTGGTTTTAGGATGCTGCTAATTGGTTACTATGGTGTTGCTGGGAGGTGTCTGGGCTATGTGGTTGCTAGGGTTTCTGCTAAAATATGTTAAAGCTTTTCGTATTAGAATGCATTGATACAATATTTTAAATAGTTCTCTGATATCTACATAGAAAGTATGTAGCTTAGGTAAGTGGCAAAAAATCCAGAAAGGTTTTACTTGTATATTTACAACCCTATAGGATTTCTCCCCAGAATGAAATGGTCTGTTATTACCTTATTTGGAAGGGTCATGAATAACAATGTTGAGCTCTGCTCTGATTGGCTGTTTATCCACAGTTCATTAGTAGCTCACAGCATTAGAAACACATTTCATGGGAATATATATATTTATGTTTCCATAGTTATATCACTTGGCCACATAAATCATGTGTCTTCAAATATATAAATATCTTCAAGCCGCTATTAATATGCGGGGTCAAATCAACGAAATCGCGCTGCATTTTATTTATCAGCTTTTCCAGTCGACCGCAATTGAGAGCATGCGATCAGCATATGCTTGTCTTATACTAATGAAGATGCAGCGTACTTACCAGTTTCACAGTTTTGCGTCTGCAAGAGATCAGCTACTTGTTGTTTCAGTAGCGCAGTCAGGATCTTAAAATGTCATATAGCCATAACATCTCAGTTTATTATCTTTTACTTTTGGGAGGAGTTTCACATATGTGGTTTCAACAACCAGATGCATTTACACATGTCCAGTTCGTGAATGCAGACCACTGAAGTGTTTTGAGAGATCTTTATATTACCATGAGTGGGTGTAAACAGCCCCTATATATATTTTCATGTTATTTTTCATTTAATTCTATGTGGTGTCTAGTAGGTGTTCTGTGTGTTTTCTAGTGTGTTGCTTGGGTTGCTAGAAGTTTCTAGTATTTTTTTTGGGGGGGGGGTTCTTGGTAGGGCTGTGCAATTAATCGCATGCAATTGTCATGCGCATGCGCATGTCAATTAAGCAGTTTTACTACGAAAACCCCGGTTCATTTTTGTAAGGGTTGTGATGTCCACATGTTTTTTATTGAAATTATTGAAATTATAGAGTCTGTCATCTATAGCAAAAAAGGTGGCCAAAAATAAAGATTAAGTGGATATTTTAATTAAATGTTTGGTCAATAGCCTATTAAAGGAAAACGCCACCGCTTTTCCATATTCCAATATGTTTTTCCCTCAATTTATGCGAGTTGATATGTACCTCTCCCGTCTCAGTCCGTGCGCTTAATCGCTCTAGCGCGCGGCATCACTATGCTAGCGTTTAGCTTAGCACCATTCATTTCTTAGGATCCAAACTGTGATGAATTTAGAAGCCACCAAACACTTCCACGTTTTCCCTATTTAAAGACGGTTACATGAGTAGTTACACGAGTAAGTATGGTGACAAAATAAAACGTGGCGATTTTCTAAGCGGATAAAAATGATAACTATAATGTGTGGCGGAAGAGCACTTCGCAGCATTTCGACCATTCCTAAGGAATGAATGGTGCTAAGCTAAACGCTAGCATAGTGGTGCCACGCGCTAGAGCGATTAAGTGCACGCATTGACACGGGAGAGGTACATATCAACTCCTATAAGTTGAGGGAAGAACATATTGGAATATGGAAAAACGGTGGCGTTTTCCTTTAAACAAGGATATGATCGTCCTGTAAGTGTAACAGCAGTAATTGCCAGGCCTTTGGCTCCCTTTGCAGGCATTGCAATAACATGTAATGTTGGAAAAATCAAAAAGTAGACATATTGGAATATGGAAATACCGTTTTCCTTTATCACAAAAATTTTGCAGGCATTTTTTAATGTTGAAAAAAAAATAGACCCCATCACAAAAATTTTGTTTTTTCTGGTTATAATGGGACTTGTATTGGTTTTAATGGAAACTGTAATGGACCCTGTTGGTCTCTACTGGTAATTGGTCACCTTCTATTGGTGGCTTGTTAAAACCAATAAATCCTAATGGAATATGTCCCAAAACACACTACAGAAAACCATTTTTTAATGGTTAAAAGTTGATGGTTTGTAATGTGTGTAATGGTATTTGTGATTCATTTGTGATGGTATTAGGATTTTCTGTGATGGTTCTATTTATTTATTTATTTATTTATTTATTTATTTTTTTCAGCAGGGTTGCCTCATTGTTTTTATATAATGCATTTTAAGTCATTTTAAAGGCTGTTGTTACAGGCTTAGGTTTGTTTTTATAACCACAAAAAATATTATCTTAATACTTCTTTGTATATTATAATTTGAAGTAACAAAACCATGGTTAATTTGCAGTTACCATGGCTACAAGTTTTTTTTTAAGTGTTAAAACCATGGCTTTCGTAAGTGAACATGGAAACTCGGAGAGAATATTAGATGTGTTGGTGGTGAAATTATTAACGACATTAAAACACGTTATTAACCTCAAAAAAAAAGTTTCACAGGATTATGAATGTAGCCTAACATTACCTGAAAGTGACGCATGGGCTTCGTTTTCATCTTTTAATTTTTTTCTTTTCTTGGCGGCGGATTGCTGATGTAGTTTCACAGGCATAGTTGTCCACCAATTATGATCATTTGCATTCAGCCGAAAACATGAGGAGCGAGCGGGTGCGGGAATGGCACATCACGTTTTTTTTTTTGAGCAACTGGGATGGTGCCCCCCTGGGAGTAGATAGGAGTTGGTGCCCTACGCAGACGGCGTACTCTGCGTATAGGGAGCGGCGGTACTGCGTAGATCACTGACAAGCTAGGCAATATCGCGTTCATTATCGCAGGCGATTCATAAAAAAATAAAATAAATGGTGCGCTCATTCAAAATGGTTGCGTTCGATCCTTCGCTGGTTGTGCTGATTTAAATCTAGCGGGTCTGTTGTGTCTCGTGCCGCAAGTTCAATGACGCAGGCAGTGACGATTTTCTCCGGCCAATCAGTGATCAGCAGAGTTTACATGTCACGGTAACGGTACGGTTCGCTTGGAACCTCAACCGAGGTGGAACTGAAAAAAGTACCAGGTACCAGGTACTGTACCCAGTGGAAAACCCCCCAAAAGTGAACCGAACCGTACCGTGCTGTACCATGCAGTGGAAAAGCGCCATAAGACGTTTTTTAGGGTGCTTCTGGGATGTTGTGGGTGGTTTATAGGGTGTTGCTGTGGGGTTATCAGGGTATTTTGTGTGTTTGCTTGAAGGTTTCTGGAGTGTTCTGGGTGGTTTCTATGGTGTTGCTAAATGGTTGCCAAGAGGTTTCTAAGGTGTTTCAGGATGATTGCACACTTGTGTCTCTGTGATCTTCTCATTTGATAAATAGATGGATAGATGGATGGATGGATGGATGGATAGAAAGCAAATTCATAACTGATGTAATAACAGTGCAAACTAAAAATTGCACTGTAAGCTGTGAACACACTCAGTATATTTTGACACACATCACTGCATTACATTGTCTCTCAGCTGAATGAATAGTGAAATGAGAATAATTAAAATGCTAATGAGCCCCTCAGAGGTCTCACACAAGAATCGTTTGTTTGCTTCGAAGTTTCATTGTGTTTAATGAACACAGAGATGTGTTGCTCTAGATTTTAGATGCAGGCTAGTTTGCTGTGTGTGAGAGTGTGTGTGTGTGTGTGTGTGTGCGCGCTCTCTGCAAGGCCAAGTCCTTCCCGTCTCACACGAACACATGAAGAATTTGTGTGAGAGTGTGGGAAACTGCTTCAGTGGAAAAAGCAACTACATTTTATCCAGTTTGTGCATCAATAGTCTGATTATTGGCAGCAATAAAATGAATGATTCAGATTAAGATGTTTATGAGATGTTTAATAGTTTTAATTATTTACTGAGAAATGTGGTTGTTTTACGGCAATTTTATCACAATTTACTTCAATTTGTCTGAAATTCTTATACTTGTGTGTCAGCATTGTTGCTGATGTGTTAAGGGTCTGTGAGCTCCCAGCATGCACTGCAGTTTGAATAAATGAAGTGCTTACTGTTTAGGACTTTTGTTTTTGCAGAAGACTTTAATTACAGATGCCATTGTGAAAATGTTTATCACAATCAGCCACAATTCATATCATTTGCAAGTAAATATAAGTAATACAGGTTTGTTTGTTTAAATATCAGAATTTTATCAGAAAATATCAGAATATCAGAAAAGTCACTTGTATACTCTTTATTTCTTTATTGTAAATCCAGTTCTATAGAATTTATTAACATTTTAAATATAAAATATTTATTTAGTTATTTTTATATGTATAAATAGTAAAGAAATAGTAAAAAAATATTTAAAGTAAATTAATCTAAATAAAATTGAGATTTTATTTACTTTATTATTTTATGCATATGAATTTATATGTGGCAGTAGTATTTATTTATTTATTCATAAAGCCAGTAGTATAGAATTAATTCAAATAATATATACCGGTGTGTATATATATATGTGTGTGTGTGTGTGTGTGTGTGTGTATAATTTATATATAATTTGTAAAGTAGTATATATTTTATTTACTTATTTTTTAATATATGTAAATTCTAAAGCCAGTAGTATATTGATTGATTGTTATATGTAAATTGTAACACCAGTAATATTTGTCTGGTCATGTGATCTGCATATGTTGTCAGCCTTTATTTAGTTACTGGATTGAGTGGACATTTCAGATTCCAAAATACTTTCTTTTTTTATGTAAAACATTTTAAAGAGGTAAAATGACTGCATGTACCTTTAATGAGATGTGCGTGTTAAATTATATGTGCATAGTTGCCTTGAACTTATAGTAAAACCTTTTTTTCAATTGCTAACAAACACACACACACACACACACTATTGCATGTGATAATATAAGATCCACACAGAGCGACACAAACCTGAAGATTGCACACAGGCCGCTAACATAAGGATCCTCTCAGTTGTGTAACCTTGTTTTGAGCTTCTCAGACTCGAACTGTAAGTGTGTGTGAATCAGCTGTGTGACGTGTGGAAAATGAGCCCTCAGGGAAGCACTTTTACGGCTTCACACACTCTTTCTGTCTGTTTCTCTGTCTGTTTTGGTTCCACAATCCTGCAGATTCACAGATGTGAATTCATCTGAAATAGACCGCAGTATATAGTTAGCTATAGTTAATGTAGTGTAGTTATCAGTGCGGGTCGTTGTGTGATTCACACACTGGTCTCATCTCTGTAGTTTAGGGTCAGTTTTAGGGTGTAAATGAGTTAAATCTCAGCTCCTACACTCACGTGTCGTCACACACACTCGGATCCGTGTTCTCCAGGCTGGATTACGCTTTAGTCAGTCTGATTGACACAACACGTGTGTGTTTCTCCCTCATGCTGTGAATACAGATTCTTTTTCTCCTGTGCTGATGGACACACACTCGATTGGATCCAAACCCACCGGCACGTGTTTTCCCTGATTTACATCCCAACTTCACTGCTTCCCAAGAGAGTGTGTGTGTGTGTGTGTGTGTGTGTGTGTGTGTGTGTGTGTGTGTCTTCTCACGTTTAGTTCACTATAGTAGTCTCCCTAAGTAGTTAAATTAAATATACTGTAATACTGCTCAAAATGCCCCCCAAAATTATCATTCTGTCATAATTTTCTCACCCTCATATCTTTAGAATTATTTGTTTGTTATTGTTTGATTTGTATATATATATATATAAAAATTACAAATATATACATATTATTAAAAATACATAATTAATTGTATTATTATTATTATTGTATTTTAAATAATTACATTTTAATATAAACATTTTTTTTATAATTTTAATAATATAATAATGGTCATTATATGCATATACATGTTATTATTATTCATACTATTCTTATTATTATTAATACCATATATACATATAATAATTCTTAGAAATAAATCATAAAAAATATTAATAACAAATGTGATTCACATTTTACTAAATATATATATATACTGTATATAATATTCATATTGATGTATTTGCATTTTTCACACACACACACACACACACACACACACACACGCACGCACACACACACACATGTTTGTTTTGCATACTTGTGGGGACTTCCATAGGCATAATGGTTTTTGTACTGCACAGACCGTATATTCTATCGCCCTACACCAACCCTACACCTAAACTTAGCCCTCACAGGAGACTTTTTGCATTTTTACATTTTAAGATAAACTTAATTTAGTATTTTTAATAATTTATTTCCCTTGTGAGGACCGGCCAAATGTCCTCACAAAGTCAAAAATCTCAGGCTTTACTATCCTTGTGGGGACATCTGGTCCTCACAAGTATAGCAAAACAAACACACACACACACACACACACACACAGTATAAGTCCGTTGTTGTTGTTTTTTCATTCCAAACCTGTTTGTTGTTTGTGTCCCAGTGAAGAAATAAACTTGATTAAATGTGAGTAAATGGTGACAAGAGTGTTAATTTTCGGTGAACTTTTCCTTTAATAAACAGAAACCAACTGCAGCCAAAGAAAACTGATGCAGTAACTCGGACAGAAACATGAATTTTCCAGGTTTGTCTGTTTCTCATATTGCTGAGCCTGCAGTTCTGACCACACATACACACACACACACACACACACACACATGTTGGTTTTTGTGGTTTACGGGGACTCTCCATAGGCGTAATGGTTTTTATACTGAACAAACTGTGTGTGCTATTGCCCTACACCAACCCTACACCTAAACTTAGCCCTCACAGGAGACTGTGTGCATTTATAGATTTTCAAAAAAACACCATTTAGTATGTTTTTTTAAGCCTTTTGAATTACGGGGACATAGGCAGTGTCCTCATAAACCACCTTCAAATTGTAATACCTCTGTCATACCCATGTTATTATACAAATTTGTGTCCTCATAAACCACATAAACCCGCCCACACATGTGTGTCCTGCGGCGTGTTTCTCACGTGCATGATGGCTTCCAGCCACAATCTGACACTTTCATACTGTTTCTGTGTGTGTGTGTGTGTTGTTATACTTTGAGAGATGCTAACTGAATAGACATTCATACAATTTGCTTTAATGCAACAGTAATTCAACAAGTCTTCTTTTATTTGTAGGGTGTAGATGGCCATGTTAGTTATGTCACAAATTCGGTTCTTAAGTTGGTGGAAATGTGGGCCGGATCTGAAATCCTGCAGCTGACTGTGTTATTTTTTGGTCTAAAGTTCATCATCTGGCAGAGTTCAGATGGACGTCTAGTGTGTTTGTGTTTGTGTGCAGATATACAGAAACAAACAAGACATTTATATTGAGTGAGTCACATTTTCAACACAATATTGTCAGTTTTTTTCTGTTTCGCTTGAGAAAATAGCTCCAAACAAAGCTGTAACAGAACATTAAGTGTGTCTTACAGGAACACTGTGGTGTTTCCTTCCTGAATGAATCTATTTTGAATGAATCGTTTGAGTCAATAGGCGCGTTTCCACTGCCGGGCCAAAAGCGGGCGTGCTAGTGCGTGCCAGGGCCAGTCACATTTCCACTGTCACTTCCGGGGCTTGATCATGCCTCGTCGGTGCTTCCTCGGGGCCAACGGCCAGGGTTTTTGTCCCAATGAAAACCTTGGGCCAAAGCGGGCCAGCTGGGGCTAGAGGAGTGGTTATAAACAAAGGCGGAGATTCTCCGCGTCTGGAGAGCGTCAGCGCTGCGGATCATTTCATAAAATTAGCAGCTATAACACCAGCATTAAAGACTTTTAAAATAATTTTAGCTCAAAACTCACTTTCAGACAGCAGCGAGTGTTTGAAATAACTTCTGTTTGAGATCCGATGCAAAAGACTATGCACTCTAGCCATTATAACCATAGTAAACATGGTAAATACAACCGCTTGAAGAAATCAGACGTAAGCTTCTCATTCAGGCTATCACAATCGTGTATTTATTTAGTAACATATTTTATCTGTCATCTCGTCTCGAGACTTTAGCTCCACGACCGCGTATGTCATAAAAATTATAATGTTTTTTGTTCGGGAGCTCCCTCTGCTTTCAGGTCGTATTTTAATGGGGAAAAAAATATAGAAATTATCATTCTTTCTTAATGTGACATAGTGTGACTATAATAAACAGAAACAGACTCGACTGAATAAGTATGGGTCCTCTTTCTTTTGTGAAATAATACTGCTTTATTTCTGTGTGACTAAATTTCAATCCTGATAAATTAATTCATTGTGATCGATGTATCACTATTATTGTAAAATATTGTATTATTTAAATCTTTAACAAAACATGCAAACAAATGGCCGCTTTTGTCATATTCGTTTTGTGATCGCGCTAGTTCCAGTGACTTATTTCTCATTCGTTTTCTGACAATTTCTCTTTGTTGGTGAAATGATGGGGTTGCGTGACATTGTTCCTGAGAGGCGTGTAAAGGGCGGGTTTTAGTGAAGCACAGCATAGCTTCTGGCCCGACGGTGGAAACGCATCGTGATTTTGGGCTCGGTGCTACAGGTCCAAGGCTATTAGCCCCACCTGGCCCGTTTAAAGCACTGGCTCACACTGGTCCGACAGTGGAAAAGCGGCTATTGTCAAAGATCCATTCATGAAACAGCCGTGAACGAACATTTTTAAATGAAATGTTTGAATGAATGATTCAATGAATCACTCATTCAGGGACTTGCTGCCATCTACTGGTGGTTTTAGCGTCATATTTATTTATCCATGAAAGGCCTAAAGCAGCCAAGGTAACAGCTACTGGTTAAATGGATCACAAAACACACGGTTCGGATCATATTGTGGCTTTTCAGTCACGAATCGGATCATTTTTCACATCAGCAATAAAAAAAATATATCAGTGTAACTTTGCTTTCCATTTATTATCTAAAGCACAGTTTAAGTACTAAATACCACAGCAAAAACTACAAGACTAAGAAAGTTCAAACATGATTCAAGGCAAGTGAACAGACAGTAAAACAAAAAGAACAAATACACATTACAAGTACAATTTGTAATACACAAGTTACAAATAAAATAAGCTCTAACAGTAGTATTTAGGTGCAGTAATGTAATTAAGTGTAATAGCAGACAGCAGCAGGTATTTATAGGCTGCTGTCATTTAAGACCTGATGCACGGATCTAATATAATGATACACATCCGATTTCTCTCTCAACTGTTCTCAATCACTTAAAGAACTGCCTTTGTTTTTTATTTTGTGCTGTTCTCTGAGGTTATCAAGATTTTTGCAAAACATCAAAAACATCATCATTTAGAAGTAATAGGCTATTTTCTGTCCTGGTTTTAACCCTCATTAGAACGCTCTGTTTAAATAGGCGTGGCAGATTGTAGACTCGGAAGTAAACGCCACTGCTATTATTGGCTAACACTTGTGTATGTTTGCCAGCCTACATCCTTCACAGATGGACGCTGCTGTGATTTAGGTTTAACTACTACTTTAATCTAACTACTGGGGTGCCTCAGGGCTCAGTTCTTGGACCACTTATCTTCTCTGTCTACATGGCAACACTGGGTTCTGTCATTCATAAACATGGCTTTTCATATCACTGCTGTGCTGATGACACTCAACTCTACCTCTCATTCCATCCTGATGATCCGAAGATAGCAGCTCGCATCTCAGCTTGTCTTACAGACATTTCTTGCTGGATGAAGGACCATCTCCTTCAACTCAACCTGGCTAAGACAGAACTGCTTGTGGTTCCAGCAAACCTATCACTTCATCACAATTTCACCATCCAGTTAGGCACATCAACCATATCTCCTTCAGAAACAGCCTGACTTTCTGAGACCACATTGCTAAAACTGCCTGGTCCTGCAGATTTGCTTTATTCAACATCAAGAGGATCAGGCCCTTTCTTTCGGAACATGCAACACAACTCCTTGTTCAAGCTCTTGTTCTGTCCAGACTTGACTATTATAATGCTCTCTTGGCAGGTCTTCCAGCCAGTTCTATCAAACTTTTACAATTAATTCAGAACGTGGCAGCAAGATTAATTTTTTATGAGCCGAAAAGAACGCACGTCACACCTCTGTTTATCAATTTGCACTGGCTACCAATAGCTGCTTGCATAAAATTCAAGGCATTAATGTTTGCCTACAAAACCACCTCTGGCTCTGCACCCCTTTACCTAAATTAATTTCTTCAGTCTTATGTGCCTCTAGAAGCTTGCGTTCTGCAAGTGAACGACGCATTATTGTTCATCCCAAAGAGACACAAAATCACTTTCACAGACTTTTAAATTAAATGTTCCCACCTGGTGGAATGACCTGCCCAACTCAATCCCAGCAGCTGAGTCTTTAGCCATCTTTAAGAAACGGCTAAAAACACATCTCTTCCATCTTTATTTGACCCTCTAACTCTAGCACTCTCTATTCTAATTCTATTCTTAAAAAAGAAAAAACTAAAACTAGCTTTTCTTATCTCTAACACTAACACTAACACTAGCTTTCTCTAACACTAGCTTGCTCTATTCTTTTTCTAGTCTATCTGTTTTCTTTTTATTTATTATATAATTTAAAAAAACCTTGCTACGTGTACTACGTTAAGCTAACTGAGACTTGTTATAGCACTTGCATATCATTGCTCTTTTGTTGATTTTGATTGCTTCCATTGTCCTCATTTGTAAAGTCGCTTTGGATAAAAGCGTTGATTAAATGACTAAATGTAAATCAATCTTTCTGAAAATCCTGCGTCGAATTGTGCCTTGTTTGTAAATGAATCCATGGTAAAATGACGTGAAATAAGGACCAATTTCTTACTGATGTGGTCTGGATCTTCATTCAAAATAAAGTTCATTCAGTCTTTCCTAATGTTGGGATGAGAAGGAAGGCAATGCAAACACTGTTTTTCCACAACTTGGCACTGTACAGCATCTTGTTGTCTTCGGAGCATCTTTATCGTTTGGTTTCTGCATAGACCTGCATTCGCCTCTCGTTATTTACACTATATGTGTGTGCATTGGTGGGCGGGGCTAAACAGACAGTGATGTTGAATCGGTGGGTGGGGCTAAACAGACAGTGATGTTGAATCAGTGGGTGGGGCTAAACAGGCAGCGATATAGAATCGGTGGGCGGGGCTAAACAGGCAGTGATGTAGAATCGGTGGGCGGGTCTAAACAGGCAGTGATGTAGAATAAGTGGGCGGGGCTAAACAGGCAGTGATGTAGAATCGGTGGGCGGGTCTAAACAGGCAGTGATGCCATTGATCTTCTTCTGCGGAGGCGGTGCTTATCCACTGTATTACGTAATAGAGTAGAACATTTCACAAGCTGTCGTTTTGGCAGACTGCCTTCAACATAAGCTATTTTCAGACTAACGACAAAGTTTTGAGTTCGGAATCTAACAGGATGTTGTTATAGTACACTGACCTCTTATATGTCAAAAGATCAAGGGAATTTTAGTTTCTCAGTTCATGAAACCCAAAATAACTGACTGCGTTTATGAGAATGATTGTAGACATGGGTATTTTGATATAATTCTGTGTGTTTGTGTCTGTTCAAAGAGATGTGAAAGCAGAATCAACTTGGTGTTCGAGCACTGGATCAAGTTCTTTTGACTCTACATGTGTAAACTGGCAAGAGAAAACGTGTACAAATCATACACTTTGACACTATGATGTTCAATTGTGCAATTAATCTGTGAATTATGTGAGTTTTGAGAAATGAATCTGACTCTTTCTCTTGCTCGAAGACACATGTGAGATCACTGGGGAGAAACATCTGAGACGAGACCTGCAGGTGTGTGTGTGTGTGTCCGTGGAGCGTCTCTGAGTTATGACTGCAGCACATGGCCTGTGCATGACATCACCGCTTCATCAGCATCCATAAACAGAACACACATGTTGCCTGTGGCGTGTGTGTGTGTGTGATGATCAGTTGACGTCATTGACCTCTGCGCACCGGACTCCGGGATCCGATGACATCACCTGCTGCACACACGCATCGCTCTGAAAGGTGAAGTGTGTCATATTTTGGATGCTAAAGCACTTTCTCATATTCCACTTTAATGTTCGGAGTCAAACAGAAGTCGATCATTGCTAGATTGACTTCCTGATGAGTACATATCCACTAATATAGTTTTATTAATTATTACTAAGTGATTAAACTGGTTATTTTTATGTTTCAGGTGTCTGATAGCTTATTTATAGAACTGATTGGATTGTTTTATTTAATAGCTAAAGCAATAAAAACATATGCATAATACTTATAATATATTACTTTTATTACATTTTATAATAAATTGTATTTCATGTACAATAATTTTATAATGGAATATTTGTAATATATTATTTTATTAAACATTATTTCATTAAATTGTTATAATAAATTTATTATTTTGTAATATTAAGTTATTTTATAATGTAATTAAATTATTATTATTTTACAGTGTTAAACTATTTAATTGCATTTTATTATTTTATTAATTATAACTATTTGTATTACTATTTTCTAATGTACAATTTTATTAATAAATAATTTAATTAAACATATACATAATGAATATATAATAAACATTAAATAATTTATTACTATTTCTTTATTTTATAATTGTTTTATAATATAAAATTATTTTATAATTTATTTAAATTAAAAATATTTTTGTGAAAATTATTTAATTTACATTTTTATAATAAATTATTATTAATAATGTTTTATATTAGTATTTAAATGATTATTATAATACACTGTTTTTTAAATAATTATTATATAAACTTAAATTAACTTAATTTCAATAAGTTATTATTATTAAAAATAATGTTAAATTATTATATTATAATATAAATGTTATTTTGTTGTTATTTTTATAATAAATTATTAATATTATTTTATACTATTTTATTTTTAATATAAACTTAAATTATTTCTATAATTGAATTTCCTTATTATTATTATTATTATTATTAAATTATTCAAAAAAAAAAATCCAAAGATCTGCTGAAGTAGAAAAGCGTGTTGTTTGGAAACACTCATTATTTTTTCAGGAATGACATGCTTCACCTTTATCAGGTCAGAGTTCAATCCGCTGCTGCTGTTTGTAAGTCTGCTCTCAGTCCATGAGCTCATGTGTGTCTGTGAGAAACTGGTGAAGACGGCTGTTTTCTTCATCACGCTTGAACCTTACCTCAAACACGAGCCACTTCAAGAATGATAATGACAGAAACATTCGTCTCTGCTGCTGCTGTCGTCCAGTCGTTTCTCCTTCGTTAGCCGCGTGAATATGGCAGCGCGTCTGATTGGCCGTGAGCTCGGTGTCCCAGCATGCACCTGTGTCCCGTGCTGCACCTCTGCATGCCGTTCCTGTGAGGACACGTCTGTCCGGGATCTGGATATGAATGCAGAAATCTTTCACAGATGCTGCAGATCCTGTTGCATAAGAAACTTCCTGTCGACGTCTCGGGACACAGCACTTTAGAGAAAATAATTGATTTCTGTGATGCGCAGCTGTATTTTCAGCATCATTACTCCAGTCTTCAGTGTCACATGATCTTCAGAAATCATTCTAATATGCTGATTTGCTGCATTTTTGTGGAAACTGTCATACATTTTATTTTTCAGGATTCACAGATGAATAGAAAGTTCAAAAGAACAGCATTATTTGAAATAGAAATCTTTAGTAACATTAGTAACATCTCTTTACTGTCACTTTTGATCAATTTAATGCCTCTTTGATGAATAAACTGTTCATTTCGTTCAAATATATGTGACCCTGGAGCACAAAAGCAGTCATAAGTAACACAGGTATATTTGTAGCAATAGACAACAATACATTGTATGGGTCAAAATTATCCATTTTTCTTTTATGCCAAAAATCATTAGGATATTAAGTAAAGATCATGTTCCATGAAGATATTTTGTAAATTTCCTACCGTAAATATATCAAAACTTAATTTTTGATTAGTAATATGCATTGCTAAGAACTTCATTTGAACAACTTTAAAGATGATTTTCTCAATATTTAGATTTTTTTGCACCCTCAGATTCCAGATTTTCAAATAGTTGTATCTCAGCCAAATATTGTCCTATCATAACAAACCATTCATCAATGGAAAGCTTATTTATTTCAGCTTTCATATTTGGTAATTGATCGATGTACTGATACTGATCGAACTGCCTGATTGATGTATAAACCTTTATGACTGGTTTTGTGGCCCAGGGTCACATATATTACTGACCCCAAGCTTTTGAACGGTAGTATATATACAGGTGCATCTCAATAAATTAGAATGTCGTGGAAAAGTTCATTTATTTCAGTAATTCAACTCAAATTGTGAAACTCGTGTATTAAATAAATTCAATGCACACAGACTGAAGTAGTTTAAGTCTTTGGTTCTTTTAATTGTGATGATTTAGGCTCACATTTAACAAAAACCCACCAATTCACTATCTCAACAAATTAGAATATGGTGACATGCCAATCAGCTAATCAACTCAAAACACCTGCAAAGGTTTCCTGAGCCTTCAAAATGGTCTCTCAGTTTGGTTCACTAGGCTACACAATCATGGGGAAGACTGCTGATCTGACAGTTGTCCAGAAGACAATCATTGACACCCTTCACAAGGAGGGTAAGACACAAACATTCATTGCCAAAGAAGCTGGCTGTTCACAGAGTGCTGTATCCAAGCATGTTAACAGAAAGTTGAGTGGAAGGAAAAAGTGTGGAAGAAAAAGATGCACAACCAACCGAGAGAACCGCAGCCTTATGAGGATTGTCAAGCAAAATCGATTCAAGAATTTGGGTGAACTTCACAAGGAATGGACTGAGGCTGGGGTCAAGGCATCAAGAGCCACCACACACAGACGTGTCAAGGAATTTGACTACAGTTGTCGTAGTCCTCTTGTTAAGCCACTCCTGAACCACAGACAACGTCAGAGGCGTCTTACCTGGGCTAAGGAGAAGAAGAACTGGACTGTTGCCCAGTGGTCCAAAGTCCTCTTTTCAGATGAGAGCAAGTTTTGTATTTCATTTGGAAACCAAGGTCCCAGAGTCTGGAGGAAGAGTGGAGAAGCTCATAGCCCAAGTTGCATGAAGTCCAGTGTTAAGTTTCCAGTCTGTGATGATTTGGGGTGCAATGTCATCTGCTGGTGTTGGTCCATTGTGTTTTTTGAAAACCAACATCACTGCACCCGTTTACCAAGAAATTTTGGAGCACTTCATGCTTCCTTCTGCTGACCAGCTTTTTAAAGATGCTGATTTCATTTTCCAGCAGGATTTGGCACCTGCCAAAAGCACCAAAAGTTGGTTAAATGACCATGGTGTTGGTGTGCTTGACTGGCCAGCAAACTCACCACACCTGAACCCCATAGAGAATCTGAGCTGAAGGCCACTGTCAAAGAAACCTGGGCTTCCATACCACCTCAGCAGTGCCACAAACTGATCACCTCCATGTCCACGCCGAATTGAGGCAGTAATTAAAGCAAAAGGAGCCCCTACCAAGTATTGAGTACATATACAGTAAATGAACATACTTTCCAGAAGGCCAACAATTCACTAAAAATGTTTTTTTTATTGGTCTTATGAAGTATTCTAATTTGTTGAGATAGTGAATTGGTGGGTTTTTGTTAAATGTGAGCCTAAATCATCACAATTAAAAGAACCAAAGACTTAAACTACTTCAGTCTGTGTGCATTGAATTTATTTAATACACGAGTTTCACAATTTGAGTTGAATTACTGAAATAAATGAACTTTTCCACGACATTCTAATTTATTGAGATGCACCTGTATGTATATATATCTCCATGTCTTTGTACATCAGCGAGTGTCGTGAGCCTGTAATCATCAGCTGTTCTCTGGCATACTGGATTACATTATAATCATCAAATAGCATGTCTAATCAATTGAATTCATAATTTTTGCACAATAATAGAACCCTATGAAATCCATTTTATTGTTTACAAATTCCGTTTTTTTTAAAAACATGTCTAATTAATTGAAAAAATGTATGCAATTAAACAACAATTTACTAAAAGTGTAACAAAAATTAAATGTTTAGGGCCCTAGAAATCCTTTTTTTTAATTTTTTTTATTCAGTTTAAATTTTTCTGGATTCCATTTTAATGGTGAAATAAAGTTTTAAACTAAATTATTTAAATCCTGAAAATTTAGCAACAATATATTAAAAGTTTAACAAAAATTACATTTTTAAGGCTCTATGAAATCTGTTTTATTTTTTGCAAATACCATGTTTTCCATCTTAATTCTTCTGGGTTCTGTTTTTTTTTCCCCAATTTTAATTCTTTTGAATTCAATTTTAATGTTTACATTAAATGTTATTAATCAAAAAGCATGTCTTATTAATTGAAATAATGAAACTTACACAATTTAACAACAATATATTAAACATTTAACAAAAAGTAAATTTTTACCTCATTTTCTCATCAGATTTATCGTTAGGAGTTTATCCAGAATGCTTAAAGTTTATGCTATATTTTAATATCATTTATTGAATTGTGAGATTGAATGCCTGACCTTCATGATGAAAATGATTTCAGTGATTCAGATACAAGATCTACAAACCATCTACATTAAAAAAAAAAAAACATTGATTGTGTCTTTAGCGTCTTATAAAGACTTTGTTTTATCGTCATATTTGTAGTCAGAATTAAAGTCATGAAAAATGGATTATTCCTCACGTTACACAACAAAACACTTGTTTTATGAGTATAATTTCGGACATGTTTTACATCGAGACCAAATTACGACTTAAATTTTTCCTTAAACCACAATATTGAACTTAAAGCTGCAGTAGATCCAAAAACATGAATTCTATGATTATTTATTAACCAGAATGTCATTGTTTCCTTTTTTCCTGGAGGACAAAATAGGTTTTGAAAGATCTTCGTGCAGCAAACTTCATGTAAATTCACCTAAAATCCTCCATTTTTGCTCCACATAAAGTAAGTCAGTGTTGTTAGTGAGTAAATGATGAGCGAGTTGCTGTTTTTCAGTGAACATGATGTGCATGTTAACATGATTCTGAGATCATCAGAAGAACAAACGGGAAGGAAGCTGCTCTCCAGCCGAGCGCCGGTTGTCGTGGCAACAGGCCTGTGTTGTTGTTTTGTGAATATTGTTTTGATTGTCTGTTTGTCCTTGTTTTTGTTTAAAGCTCTGCTAGAGACTCACCATTCATTCCTTTGTGATTCTGTTGCTGTTTGTTTGTTTTGAGCTCCGCACAGATTCATTCGTTCACATCATGTCATCGTGCAGCATTTTAGAATATCAGGATGTCATCGCTCTCATATTTAATGGATAACTTTGTTTCTTCATCAGATTTGGAAAATTTGTAGCATTACATAATTTGCTCACCAATGGATGTGAATGGGTGCCGTCAGAATGAGAGTCCAAACAGCTGATAAAAACATCACAATAATCCACAAGTAATCCACACCACTCCAGTCCATCAGTTAACATCTGGAGAAGACAAAAGCTGAAACAAATCCAGCATTAAGATGTTTTTAACTAAAATAATCCATAATAAAGCTTCCTCCAGTGAAAAAGTGCATCTCCTGTTGTCTCTCACATCAAAATCCAGCCACATATTTGTTTATAGGCTCATTTTGATCTTGTTTTGCCTTGTAAACGGTGCTTGATCTGTGCAGATTTCTCTCCTGATTCAGATCAGACCACTTTTTCACTGGAGAAAGCGTTATTATGGATTATTTTAGTTAAAAATGTCTTAATGCTGGATTTGTTTCAGCTTTTTTCTTCTCAAGATGTTAACTGATGGACTGGAGTGGTGTGGATTACTTGTGGATTATTGTGATGTTTTTATCAGCTGTTTGGACTCTCATTCTGACGGCACCCATTCACTTCCATTGGTAAGCAAATGATACAATGCTACATTTCTCCAAATCTGATGAAGAAACAAACTCATCTACATCTTGGATGCCCTGAGGGTGAGAACATTTTCAGCAAGTTTTCACTTTTGGCTGAACTATTGTTTTAAGGATTTTGTTTTCGTAAAACCCGAGTAAATTTCAGGTTCACTCTTGAGTTTTCTGGGTGTTTGTTGTTGTTCTCCATGAGATAGACACAGAGAGAGATGGGAAAGGCATCAGGAGTCCCGCTGTGTTTGTTTGTGTAAGACGATGATGGAGGAACGAGAATCCAGATCATTCATTCCTTCATCTGCGGTCAAGATCTGTGTTAAACCCTTTAACAGACACTGAGTGGCAGTGAAACCTTAAATAGATACGCTTAGGAGCAATTTATACTGTTTTATTTGTTTCAATTCTATTTCTGATGTCTTCATTAATGTCTTATCTTCATTTCAAAATCTAATTACACAGCTGCACTTTTCTTCAAATATACTTTTATGCATTTGAGCATTTATAGTGTCAGTTTAGCGTTACTATTTATTATAATCACTGTGTTATTTTGATCAATTATGTTTCTTATTTGCATCATATGTGCAGTAACAGTTAAATTGTGGACATGGTGAATTTATTTATTTATTTGATATAAAGGCTTATGATTAAATGCCTGAACATTAGTTTTGTAGACAAATATAACTTGTGCCTATGTATAAAATTATTATTATATGTATAGAAATTATTTATTTTTAGTAATTTCATATTTTTTCTTTTATATAAATTTAGAAATCTTTTTAAACATACAATATAAAATAGTGTATATATAATTATTTCATTTTGTTTTTATTATTTTTTATCATTTTTATTATATATATTTATATATCATTTTAAAAATGATAAAATAATTAATTTAAAGTGTATATATAATTTCCAATTATTTTATATATATTTATAAATATATTATATATATAATTTTTTTTAGTTTTTTTTTTTTTTGATTTTTACTTAATATATTGTAATTTTTTATAATATATAATTATCCCATTTGATCACATATTTTGATCACTACATCATTCCCATACTTGCATGTGTGTTATTTCAGAGTTCAGATTTATAATCTGATGTTATATAGATATGAGCCGTCAGATGTGTAGATGAATGTTGATGTGTTTGTGTTGGGTTTAGTGTCAGCAGACAGTCTGTGGAGTGACTTTGAGTTGTGAAGGTTACTGTGTGAGTGTGTGTGTGTGTGAGAGTGTGTGTGTGAGAGAGTGTGTGTGTGTGTGTGTGTGTGTGTGAGAACATCAGGAGGAAGTCAGTCGAGCTGTTCTGAGATCAGCAGGAGTGAGAATGTGATCAGCACATGGTCCTGATGAAGGAGAGTCAGTCTGTGTGTTATTATCTGAAGAATATCCACTATCTGAGGAATGTGATGCGATCCAGATGTGTGTGTGTTTCTCTGCGTGTGGCATTGTGTGTGTATATCATTAATCCCAGTTGTGTTGTAAATAATGTTCAAAACTAATCATTGAGTGGTTAATCTTTGTAGTAGGGATGTCGTCGACACATGACCAAAATTACAGTAGTCGATAGGGAAAAGATGTCAACACACACAGTTTTAGATTTTATAATTTTTATAATATTATTTATATATATTTAATTATTTTTAATAGAAAAAAATATATAATTTATTTATTTATATACCACCACCTATGACACTCTAACATCACAGCATTGAGTTTTGTGTGTGTCAGAGCGTTCTGTATATGAATATTATATTGACAGATGAGTTTGATCCGAGTCGTGAGCTTGTTCCAGTATCTCTCTCTGTCTCTCAGTGAAGACACCCTTCAGGGAACGCAGGAATGCTGGGAATAACAGCACAAAAGAGTCCATGTCCTCTGAGACTCAGTGAGACACTGAACACTCACCAGCAGATCATCAGAGAGTAAATGTTTCTTCAGACCGCTGCAAGACCGAGTCTAAATAAACATCTGTCCCATCAGCACGTCCACAGGAGGAAAGAGTCTGTGCTCGCCGTAGATTTACAACATGAATTCAAATAAAATAATACATTACATATTAAATCAAAACGGTTTTTAATTATTATTAAAACAGTGAAATGATAATATTGAAATATTCAATTAAAATAATGTCATTGCTTTTTGTTTTTAATTATTAATTTATATTATTATTAAAAATATTAATAAATTTGATTATTATTTAAATTAATATTACCATGTTAAATTAAAACAGTGACATTGCTTCTTTTTTAAATGATTAATTTATTAATTATAAAACAATATTGACATTAAATCAAAACAATGGCATTGCTTCAAGTTTTTTAAGTACTGTATTTGCTTTGATTAATTTATTTAAAAAGTAAAGCATATTAACATTAAATTAAAACAATGGCATTGATTTTATTAATAGTAAAAAAATTATAGTAACATTGAATTTAAACAATGACATTGCTTCAAGATTTTATATGTTGTATTCGCTATGATTAATTTATTAAAAAATATATTTTAACATTTTAAATTAAAACAATGGCATTGCTTCAGGTTTATTAAAATACTGTTTTTTGCTATGATTATTTAAAAAATAATAACATATTAAATTAAAACAATGGCATTGCTTTGAGTTGTTTTAAATACTATATTAGCTACAATCAATTTAAAAACATTTATATTAACATATTAAATTAAAACATAACTGTTCATCCATGATACTCTGATCTCTAGATATGGGCTTCTTCTGTTCTTCAGTGAAAGTCATTGTGATTAAATACTTTAGTCATCCGATCAGCGCTGTCAGTCGCGTCTGGAGCACAAGCGGTCAGGTTTAACTCAGGGTTAGTAGTTTAGTTTATTGATGTTTCTGTCTGTAAGTCTGAGTAGTATGCCTGCTTGACTTAATTGTTTACAGCCACACACTTTCTCTGGCGTCTCGTCATCTGGTTTCCTCTCTGTTCGTTCCACATCGCCGGTGCGGGTGAAAGGTGAGCGTTCTCGGTGAATGATAGAGGTGTATCTGTGAATGGGGCATTAGTCCAGAGTAGTCCACTTTTCCCATCAGGCTCTGGAGTCAGAGTTTCCATTACTGAGTCCGTCTGGATCTGTCGGCTACAGGAAGAGGCCCTGATCACAGAGGAGCATCTCCTGACAGAGACGGGCCTCCCGTAGTCTGTGCTTGGAGACGTTTATGAAGCTGGGCCTCCTAATGGAGCTAGACCTCACTGAGATGGGCCTCCTGTGGAGCCGGGCCTCCTGATGGAGCTGAGCCTCCTGACAGAGCTGGGCCTCCTGACAGAGCTGGGCCTCCTGATGGAGCCAGGCCTCCTGGTGAAGCTGGGCCTCCTGATAGAGTTGGGTTTCCAGATGTAGCCGAGCCTCCTGATGAAGCTAGACCTGATGGAGATGGGGCTCCTGATGGAGCTGAGCCTCCTGACAAAGTTGGCCCTCCTGTTGGAGCTGAGCCTCCTGACAGAGTTGGGTCTTCAGACGGAGCTGGGATTCCAGATGTAGCCAAGCCTCCTGTGGAGCCAGGCCTCCTGATGCAGCTGGACCTGACAGAGATGAGCCTACTGTGGAGCCGGGCCTCCTGACAGAGTTGGAGCTGTTTATAGAGCTGGTCCTTCTAAAGAAGCTAGACCTGACAGAGCTAGGCCTCCTGACGGAGATAAGCCTCCTAACGGAGATAAACCTTCTCATGGAGCTGGGCCTCCTGACGAAGTTGGGCCTCTTGATGGAGTGGGGCCTCCTGACAGATTTGGAGCTGTTTATAGAGCTGGGCCTCCTGATGCAGCTAGACCTGACAGAGCTGGGCCCAGCTTCATCAGGAGGCTCAGCTCTATCAGAAGGCCCAGCTCCGTCAGGTCTAGCTCCATCAGGAGGCCCAGCTCTATAAGCAACTCCTGACGCAGCCGGGCCTCTTTATGGAGCTGGGCCTCCTGACAGAGTTGGAGCTGTTTATAGAGCTGGGCCTCCTGATGGAGCTAGACCTGACGGAGCTGGGCCTACTGATGGAGCTGTGTAACTGGTTGGCGAAACCGATTCCAAAGAACGATCAGTTTGTGTATTTGACTCAGGATTCCACAGCATCAGACGATTCCTCCAGATCAGACACATCTGCAGGAAACGCTGCCCATATAAGGCCGTATCCTGCAGGCCGACACTAAAACTAAACTGTCCTCGCTGTGATGAAACCGCATGTGAGATAAACAGACGAGGTCAGAACGTGAAGAGCTCATGTAGTCTGTCAGAAAGGAGGCGAGCCATATGTTCATCTGTGAGATCCTCCGGCTATTTCAATCACATTTCATCCAAAAAGTGAAAGGAAAAAATGGTTTTCTGGGAAACCCCCTCATTAGTGTTTATGGGAAACTCCGTGGCAGCTTTTCCTTTCTCCTATCGCTCTCTCTCCAGGTTTCTTTGGTCTGTTGATCATTTTTCATGTTTTTTCCATGCGAGTTTGTCATATTTCTCCTGGTGCGCCGGTGGAGGGTCCTGTCTGGGACGAGAGCCAGAACATTCTTAGGAAAATGTTGGTGCCCGGTGCGCTCCACACAATGAGCGTTGTGTTCTCCGACCGGCAGACGGACAGAAAACAGCCTGATGGCTGGAATATGACGCTCAGGAGAGGAGAGGTCATGTTTTGGCTGTCTCAGATGGTCCGTTTGTATCTGCTTGTGTTTTGCAGTCTTCTCAGATTAGTGATTTTTGATCATGATGTTGCAAACTATCAACAGCACACGTGTTCATTTAGTATCATTCATATACTGTTTTAGTTTTTGTTAATATCGTCGCCTTGGAATTATAAGGTTCGATCTGACTTTGTCAAAATGGAGTTATTCACATATTCTTATTCTGTGACAACTTATTTACATTATGTGATGTTTCTTTTGTAAGCTGTGTACATTTTGGGACTTTTTTTAGAAAACAAAATGGGTTCTATCTACAGAAGTCTATGGAATGCAAAAACTTTGAAGCTCAATATCTCAAAACTGCTCAGAATGCAGATAGAACCTTATAATTCCAAGGAGGTTATATTTTGAATGATTATCATTTTATTTTTGTAATTTGTGTATTTTTGTCATTATTATTGTTATCGTTATTATTATTATTTTAAATATGTCTGTAATTGTTTTGTATTGGTTTTAGTTCATTTAGATTTAGATATTTTAGTACTTCAAGTTAAACTAAATGATTATGAGAAATGCTGTCTTGGTAGCTAGCTGAAACCTAATAAGTTGTATTTTTATATTTTACTTTATTTTAGATGAAGTGACTAAAAATGTTTTTTTGTTTTTTTTAGTTAACAATAATGATCATCCCAACCTTAAAATTAAAAGGCATATTTATATTTTCATGTATAAAGACACAATTTATAAAGTTGAAAAGTAATATATGTTCAAAATCTAATTTTTCTTCACTGTAGTACATACTGTAGTATGCCATCAGCCCATTTTGTGTCATGGTTTCTGCGCCGCCACAGAGGATGTTAAATTAGACATTATACCTTGATATTAGAGGTACTTCAATAAGAAAAGCCACATTTTGAGCAAGTAGATCTCTGTTAATTCATGTGCATCCATGCTCTCATTTTATTCATAGTGATGCACAAAGGAAATAGGTTATATAAAATAAGAAATTTTAATGCATAAGCATGCAAAAACTGCCTATTCGCATGTGAATAGTTTCTCGAGGGCACAAAAAAAGTTTCTTGTGTGCTTGTAAAAGTCTGTATTTTTTATTATTATTATTTTTATTTTATTTTAGGGACTCTGTAGGTTGTCACTTTGAGAAAATAAATGAAAAAAAAAACCCTGAGAAAATAAAAATATTTACAGATGACTGTACTATATACCAAATATAAAGCTGAAAATAATGCTCTATTAACCATTTATGTAGTCCGAAAATCTACTGAGAGGTTTGGAAATTTGAGTTTGGAAAAGTATGGAATTTTAAAATGGAAAATGGGTAGGAACCCTGTAATACCATCTGTCTGGGCAGTGTTTTCTCTTCAGACACATTCTTACTATCCTTTGGACCCTGACTGAGTCATGTGACTTACTGAACGGTGTTTACTCTTTTGATAAAGGAGCTTGGTTAAGCTGAAGGGAGCGTGAGTCTGGTCCCTCATTGACTCTGGCTTTGATGCTGCTGGAATCAAACTCTGTTCATACTGAGTCTCTCATCAGGAATTCACCTCACATTCCTCAAGCACTGCTCACAGAGAGATGGGAACCTGAACCAAACACTCACACACACACTCACACACAGAGACACACACACACTCACACTCACACACACACACACACACACTCACACTCTCATGGGTGGTCCTGTTTACCTGCACAGGTGAGCGATGAGCTCATTACACACTTCACAGTCTCGCTCGTAAGCCAGCTGACACTGAGAACTGTAGTATCCCATAATCCCCCTCTCAGGACAGGTCTGGTGTCTTCTCATGTGAGAAGTTTGCGGTGTCTTCTCACAGGCTTAGCACCCTCCTACTTCCACTCACTATTACGAATCTACATCCCCTCCAGAAGTCTGAGATCTGCTAGTGAGCGACGCCTTGTGGTACCATCACAGAGAGGCTCAAAATCACTCTCCAGAACATTCTCATTCACCATTCCTGGATGGTGGAATAATCTTCCCACCCCTATCTGGAATGCTGGATCCCTGTCAATCTTCAAGCAACAACTGAAATCTCTTTCGGCACTACTTGACTTCATCCTAAACTTGTTCTAAAAAAAAAAAAAAAAACTTTCCCTTTTTCTTTCTCTCCTTCCCTTGCTAGCTTGTACTTATTTGAACAATGACTGAGACTTGGTGTTACGAGCACTTCCTCTGTCTGATTGCCTCTTCAAGATGAATCGCTTTATGTATTCCCCAATTGTAAGTCACTTTGGATAAAAGCGTCTGCTAAATGACTAAATTTAAATGTAAATGTGAAACTGAACTTCATGTGTGGATTTTGTTTTAAAGAGACAGTTCACCTGAAAATGAAGATGCTGTCATCACTTACTCACCTTCATGTCAAGCTGTTTTGAAAAATCTCATTGTTTTGTTGTCTATACAAAGTCAATGGGGTCCAAAAAATTAATTACATAAAAATGTTATATATATTTTAATTATATAGAACTTGTATATTAATATGTATATGTATACATATTGAATATAGCCTACTTAAAAATATAAAAAAAAATATGCATGCTTCCTACGAAATATATTTATACATTATTCAGTATAAAAAAAATTCAGTTTTTAATTATTTCCCTCAACTTTTTTTCAGTCAAACCATCTTGAGTAAAATGTGAGTTTGAGCTTGTTACAGTGCATTTCAGGATTGTTTTATTGGTAATAAATCAGTTTTTGTATATACATTTATGTCAAGTCTGCCATCTTGAGATATATTTATTTATTTGTTTAAATTTATTTAAATTTTATCATATTACTAATACAGTTTTTTTTAAATATAATTTTAAATAATAGTTCATTATTTATTTATTATATATATGAAAAAAAAAATGTTGTTAAACGCTTAGTAATTTTGTGGTTTTATTTATTTTTTGTAATATCTTTTATTTTTAATTGACATTTTATCTCTCTATATATAAAATTATTTTATAGTTCATTATTTATATATATATATATATATATATATATATATAATGTATATATATATGTATTTTGATATATGTACATAAAAATAAAAGATTTATAAAAAATAATTTGAATCATAATTGATTTTATTTTTTTATAAAAAAATTAATTTATTTTTACATTTCTGTAAAGTCTGCAATCTTGATAAAAGTTTGTGCTTATTGCAATGCATTGTGGGATTGATGTATTTTGAGATTGTAATGAATTACAGAAATATTTCTCATCATCATCTCATGTTCTGTGAAAGAAAGAAAGTCATGTAGGTTTGGAACAACATGAGGCCGAGTAAATGATGAAAAAATGGACATTTCTCATGTTTTTCTGACCTTTAACCCTAAATCCAAACCTGGAAACTTTCCGTCCATGAACCGCAGGATCGCTGTGTTTATTTATCAGAGCTGTGTGTGTGTGTGTTTAAAGCGCTTGATTTCCTCTGAAGAGGTGTGATAGATTGAGTCGTGGTGAAGCGTGGCGCTCTGGAGCAGCTGTGTGTTTGTTGAGTCTCTGGATGAATATTTACGGCAGTCGCGTCCAGAGCGCAGCGCGGGTTTTGTTCGTCTCCGGGGTTTTGGAGGTGTCTGGGAAGAATGTTTGTGTTGGTTTCAGATGTGTGTGTTTCTCCAGACTCTCGTAATCTCTCCTGACGCTCACCTGCGCCGCCGGCCAATCACAACGAGCCCTCGTGTTTTTCTGGGGCTATAAAACCACCATCGGATACATTTCTCTCATTCCATCGTTTATTGGTTGACACATTATTTCTGGGAAACGGAATGCTGAATGCCTCATTTCAGAACACAGTGTGCTGGTTTCCATGGTAACGGCGGCCTTTCTCTGGAGTTTATTGTTTGGAATCTGCTGACTTGAATTTTAATTCTGAGCTAATTTGGCGGGAAAACCACATAAACCCTATAAAGCCTATTGTTTCATATTTCTAAGTCCTCTAAATGTGTCGCACGCAATCTACTACAAGCCTTCTGTCATCTGATTGATAGTAAAAATTGTACAAACGTCCACCTTCAGCTGTTGCTTTACGTGTCTTTCTGCTGCCAAATGAAAAATATTATAATGAAAAATATATTATTTTTAATATATCTAACGCTGAATGAATTTTTATCAATAATAAATGCATAAATAAAATGTAGCAGGTACAAAATGTAACATTCTTTTGTAGAACAACATTTTAACCCTATAAAGTCTGAACTTCTAAATGATCAACACGATCAAAACTTCACTGTTAAACCTGCAGCATACAATCTCCTCATGTCTTCAGTCTCTGGTTGATAGTTCTGAGTGTTTTATCAGTAAAAGCTCTTTTAGTGTAATTGTACACACGTCCAGCTTCAGCTGCTGCTTCACATGCGTCTCTGCTGTCAAATCTTGACTGATTTTGATCAAGTAAACGTCAGAATAACTGCAGTCATATCTCCAGATGAACACTTACTGGACTGAAGCAGCTCAGCTTTACTTGATTCTTCATCAATCATTTTCTAGAAAAATCAGTGCGTCTCAAATCTGATCATCAGGATCTTTTGAGGAGCGTTTGTTTCCAGAAGCTTTACTTTCACTGTTCCTCAGCGGAGGAATGATCTTCATCTCACATCTTCTGAGGCGTTTGTTTCCAGCTTTACTTTCACGTTTCAGTTGATCTTCAGAAGCTTTGTTTCCAGAAGCTTTACTTTCACTGTTCCTCAGCGGAGGAATGATCTTCATCTCACATCTTCTGAGGAGCGTTTGTTTCCAGAATCTTTACTGAGGAGGAATGATCTTCATCTCACATCTTCTGAGGAGCGTTTGTTTCCAGAAGCTTTACTTTCACTGTGATCTTCATCTCACATCTTCTGAGGAGCGTTTGTTTCCAGAAGCTTCACTTTCACTGTTCCTCATCTTCATCTCACATCTTCTGAGGAGCGTTTGTTTCCAGAAGCTTCACTTTCACTGTTCCTCAGCGGAGGAATGATCTTCATCTCACATCTTCTGAGGAGCGTTTGTTTCCAGAAGCTTTACTTTCACTTTCCTCACTGTCTTCATCTCACATCTTCTGAGGAGCGTTTGTTTCCAGAAGCTTTAGTATTATCTCACATCTTCTGAGGAGCGTTTGTTTCCAGAAGCTGTCCTCAGGCTTCATCTCACATCTTCTGAGGAGCGTTTGTTTCCAGAAGCTGTGGTCTTCATCTCACATCTTCTGAGGAGCGTTTGTTTCCAAACTTTCACTGTGTGTCAGGTTTACAGGGTTAAATGTGGTCAAATGTGTCGGTCAGAATCCCTGACAGGATTGTCATATTCACCAAAATATTCATACATGAAATTCTCTAAGTGACTGATTTAAAAAGTTAAATTAGCTCAGTTAACGCTCAGTTAATTCCAGTAGAGTTTAAGGTAAACATGCTGGTAATCTAACAACATTTCTACTCAAATGTGCACAAAAATAGAAATTACATTTACAATTATATAATATTACAATTAGCACCAGTTCATTAATTGAACTTTTATATTAATATTTATACTTGAATACATATTCTTTTTAAAAATTAATAAATATTTGTAATATATTTTGTATTGTTAATTGACATTTTTAATATATTTATTTTATTTTTTGAATTGATATTTCTGTTGAAAGTATTTGGTATAGGTTTTGGTGTTTTATTTGTAGAGAACTGTGTATATATATAAAATGTATTTAAATTTATTTACACTTTCTCATAAAACTATTACCATTTTTAAAGTATTTTAATTAGTGTTTATATTTTTATTTTTTTCCATTTTAAAGTTTTGTTGTGTGGTCTTGATTTTTATTATTGATTGTTTCTTTAAACTTGTCTGTCATTTTTAGTAATTTTTATTTCTGTTTTAGTTATTGTAGTACATCAGTTTAAACTGATAAAGCTATTTTTTTTTAATGTTTTTAAGATGAAATAATTCTTTCAGTTAACACTTCTGTTATTTCCAGTACCAGGAATGTGTTGTATGACTCTAGTCTGTGAGAGTGTAGTTCAGGAACGGCTGCAGCTGGGCAGATCTCCAGGATCTGCTGATAGACGAGCTTTCACGCTTCACTGTTCCTTCAGTCTTTCGTCTCTCTGTGTTCAGGACTGATTGTGGTAAAAGAGCGCAGATAGTAACTGTGAGCGTAATGAAGTCATTCCTCTGAGCTGTGGAAGTGGAACAAAGCTCCTCTGGACACTGAATCCCATCACCACTGACCCTGCGCTGCGGCCCTCTGCTCTCTCCAGAACCCCAAACCGGCCCCGGGCCCCGGGAGAGCGCGGCTCATGGTGGGAACGAGGGTCGGTGGTCTGGGGGGTCCGACTACATTTAAGAGACATGCAGAATTCAGGCCAACTTCAACATTTTGGCGTTCTGTCCAAGATCTCTGTAGTTTTATAGACATTTTTTATTCTTTTTAAATGAATCATTTGATTGGATTTTTATATATATTTATATTATTCTCATATATTATTTTATTTCACTTTTTTTAATTATTTTTTTATTTCAGCTTTTGGTGTTTTTTCTTTCTTTTTTATTGTATTTGTACTTTTATTCTATTTTTCTTTTATATTTTTATTCTAATATTCTTATATTTTTGTATTATAAATGACTTTTTGTTTGTATTTGATTCTTTTTGACTTTTGTCAGATTTTTTTGTTTTATTTTTATTGTTTTTGGACTTTATTAGTATTATAAATTATTTCATTTATTTCATTTTATTCTTTTGACTATCTTTTGTTCTGAAGTAATTTTTATATTATATATCTAATTTTTATATATGTATTTTTTATATAATTGAGGTTTATTTTTAGTCACAAATTTTTTTTAGAATGATGTTTTAAATTTCATATTATATTTTATAATATTATATAGTATTATACAGGTGCATCTCAATAAATTAGAATGACGTGGAAAAGTTAATTTATTTCAGTAATTCAACTCAAATTGTGAAACTCGTGTATTAAATAAATTCAATGCACACAGACTGAAGTAGTTTAAGTCTTTGGTTCTTTTAATTGTGATGATTTAGGCTCACATTTAACAAAAACCCACCAATTCACTATCTCAACAAATTAGAATACTTCATAAGACCAATAAAAAAAACATTTTTAGTGAATTGTTGGCCTTCTGGAAAGTATGTTCATTTACTGTATATGTACTCAATACTTGGTAGGGGCTCCTTTTGCTTTAATTACTGCCTCAATTCGGTGTGGCATGGAGGTGATCAGTTTGTGGCACTTTTGAGGTGGTATGGAAGCCCAGGTTTCTTTGACAGTGGCCTTCAGCTCATCTGCATTTTTGGGTCTGTTGTCTCTCATCTTCCTCTTGACAATACCCCATAGATTCTCTATGGGGTTCAGGTCTGGTGAGTTGGCTGGCCAATCAAGCACAGTAACACCATGGTCATTGAACCAGCTTTTGGTACCTTTGGCAGTGTGGGCAGGTGCCAAGTCCTGCTGGAAAATGAAATCAGCATCTCCATAAAGCTTGTCAGCAGAAGGAAGCATGAAGTGCTTTAAAATTTCCTGGTAGATGGCTGCGTTGACTGTGGACTTCAGAAAACACAGTGGACCAACACCAGCAGATGACATGGCAGCCCAAATCATCACTGACTGTGGAAACTTCACACTGGACTTCAAGCAACATGGATTCTGTGCCTCTCCACTCTTCCTCCAGACTCTGGGACCTTGATTTCCAAATGAAATGCAAAATTTACTTTCATCTGAAAAGAGGACTTTGGACCACTGAGCAACAGTCCAGTTCTTTTTCTCCACAGCCCAGGTAAGATGCTTCTGACGTTGTCTCTGGTTGAGAAGTGGCTTGGTAGCCCTTTTCCTGAAGACGTCTGAGCGTGGTGACTCTTGATGCACTGACTCCAGCTTCAGTCCACTCCTTGTGAAGCTCTCCCAAGTGTTTGAATCAGCTTTGCTTGACAGTATTCTCAAGCATGCAGTCATCCCTGTTGCTTGTTCACCTTTTCCTACCCAAATTCTTCCTTCCAGTCAACTTTGCATTTAATATGCTTTGATACAGCACTCTGTAAACAGCCACACCTTTCAGTAATGACCTTCTGTGACTTACCCTCTTTGTGGAGGGCGTCAATGTTCATCTTCTGGATCATTGCCAAGTCAGCAGTCTTCTCCATTATTGTGGTTTCAAAGAACAAGAGATACCCAGAATTTATACTTTATGGATGGTCATTTATTGAAACTCAAATGTAAATATTCTAATATTTTGAGATACTGATTTTTGACTTTCATGAGCTGTAAGCTCTAATCATCAAAATTAAAAGAAAAAAAACTTTAGAAATGTTTTACGTGTAATGAATCTAAAATATATGAAAGTTTTTCACAACATTCTAATTTATTGAGATGCACCTGTAGATTGTTTTATTTTTTATTCTCTGGACAGATTTTTTTTTATTTTCTTTCAACCTTTCTTTTTTTCTGTTTCTTTTCTTTTCTTTTTGTTTTTATATTCTTACAGTATTTAAAACTATCTTTATTTTTTACTTTTTTAGCATTTTGTTTTACTCTTTTTGACTTCACCTTGTGGTGTGAATTTTTCGTCTTTTATAAAAAAAATATATAATTTTTATCTTTTATATAATTTTTATAAAGACTATTTATCTTTGGGTTTGCGTTATTTTGTTCTGAGTGGTTGCTAAGAGGAGTTTTGTGTTTGAACTCTGTATTTGATGAGATCTGTTGATCAGGAGATGGACGCTCTGCTGACCGTGAACACTTATTTCAAACGTTAAACATGCCTCATTAATTTCAGAAGCTGCTGTAAAGCATCAGTCATATTCACTCTTTTCTCTTAAACGAGAATGATGTTATCGTGCGTTCTGCTTGGGAAGCTGTTTTCAGTTCATTTCATGTTTACAGATGTTTAGATGCGTGTTATTTTTCCGTAAGCGAGTGTATTTAGAGCTGTGTCCGCAGGTGTTCGTGAGTTCAGAGTCTGTGTAACGTCAAACGCTGCAGATCTGATTCCTGCTTATCTGAACCAATCACATTTACATTCCTGCGTGCTGATAACTGCTTCTGCTTTAACACACGACTCGCTCTCGTTTCCGTGATTGTCTGAGATGCTTGAGCTCCTTTATTATGCTTCATCATCATTCAGTGCAGCCTTTGCATTTCCTTTAGCTTTCATTATTTCTTTCTAGTGTTTTTGTGTGAATGCAGTAAGAACTGGTTCTTTTTGACTGTTCAGCTATAAAGTATATTATCTCAGTTTTTAGTTTTTGTTTTATTCTTTTGGAATGACTTCTTGCATATTTAATTTATGCATATTTAACTCTTTCACCAGATTTTTCTCCTTTGATTATTAAATTAATATGATTTTTTTTTTTTTTTTTATATATATATATATTATTTAATAAAAAAAATTATTTTTATTTATTTATGTAATACATTTTGCCTTCAGTTTTTGTAAGATTTTTTTTCTTTTATTACAGTTTTTTGCATTTTTATATTCTATTTTTTATATATTATGTATGTGTGTATATATATATATATATATATATACTTTTCTGAGCATTCAGTTTTTGGTCTGATTTTTTTTTTTTTTTATTAATGGCATGTGGGCAAAATTATTTTCTTTGTTCAGGACACAACATATATTATTTAATTGTAATTTATTGATTTACATCCTCATTGCTCGTGTGAACATATTGTTTATATTCTTTCTTACTATAAATTATTATATTTTTATTTTATTCTTTTTGGCTATTGACCTTTTGGGCTGAATTTTTCTTTTCTGATTATTTTCTATATTTTTTTATTGATAGTATAATCAATATTTTTAGTTCTTTTCCTCATTTTATTGTATTATTTGAGTGATTAGCTTTTGGTCTAAATTGATTTTATTTTATTTTATTATTGCATTGCATTGCACTGCTGGTGGGAAAAGTCTTTCTCCACCCTGTTCAGGATGCATCATTTATTGTTTAGTTGTGATTGAGTCATTCAGGCTCTCAGTAGCCGCTCAAGAATCAGGGTGGTTTTTCTGACATGGATCTCAGTGACTCGGCAGGAGCGCTGGACGTCTCTGTGGACTCTAATCTCATCTCTGGGTACAGTAGGCCATTTATTCCTCACTGTACCCCAGACACTTTATCCGCTGAGAGCCGCTCTGCGTGGCATTAGAGGCGTTTGTGCTCATGAGCAGTGGAATGGCAGGAATGCGGCCCTCGTCCCGCAGGAGTCGCTGGATAATGACCAGCGCTGATGCATGCAGGTGGAATCCAGGGACTGCCGGAGCGTGTCGGGACAAAATGAGAGACAGAGAGAGTCAATGAAGGACAGAGAGGAGGGTGAGCTCCACACCGAGTGTGGATAAAAAACCCATGAGTCAGAATTCCTGAGATTGAAATACCAGGATTAAATTAAAGGGATCACTGGATCAGTTGGGAATGCTGAGGAGGGTCTGGGTGGTGGCAGATGCTTTAACATTCCATTTTTAATGTTTGCACCCAGAAACAGCTTCGTTTTTTGTGTTTGTTTTTGTTGAACAGTGGCATTCATTTAGATTATTATTGTATATATACATACGTATATATATAGAGAGAGAGCGGATTTTACTTTACCTTGTTTCATGTATTTTACTCCGTTTTCTGATTTTGAAAACTAGTTTTTAGGTTCAGCAAATCTTAATGAGTTCTTTAAAACTAAAATGTTAGTTTTCAATAAGACTGTTCTTGTAAAAAAAAAAAAAAAGATTGTGCAGAGGACTCATCTGGTTCCCGTGGTCTTGTCCCGATGGACGTCTAGTAGGGGTGGCACGGTACACAGATGTCACGGTTCGATACGATTTCAGTACAACAGGAAAAAAACAACAAATCTACTATGCTCGGTTTCTTTTCATTTATTTTGAACAGAGAGTAGTACAGTAGTAAAACTAAATATTATATTGCATTATATATATAATCTGCAGTACATATATACATACAAGGAATAAATTCTTGAAATATATTTGATTTAGTTAACAGATGAACAAGGGGAAAAAACAGTGTGACATGTAATATAGCCGATATATGCTGAGTTTCAGTTCATTTTTGTGACGGGCTTAATTTGTTCACAGAAAGGAAACTCAAATCTCATTTGTTTTCTTTATTTTATAAAAACACGTTTTGATTTCATTGAGAGTGTACACAAATAAAAGCAGACCTTTATACAGTGATGCATTAACACGATAAGTGTTTAAAGTTGATTCTGCTGGTATAAGGAAACAGTTGAAGTGATCGCGTCACACACACACACACACACACACACACACAAAACACATAACACATCAGTTCCAGCATTGCTAAAGTTGGCACTTTATCAAAATAAAATACACACATCAGCGCGCCCGCCTCTGTGTCACCGCTGGAACTGAAGTACAAAGCCTATAATTTACATAATAAATAATAGTTTAGCATTCAGATATACGGTACATCGCAAATATGAAAATATTATGGAATATTTGGATTTGTGCTGAAAGAGAGGTAGGATACACGAGCACAAAGCTCCATTTCACAAACACTTGAGTGCACAAGCCTTTAAAGTATACTCCTTTGTCAGTCAATGTGAGAGAAGTGTTCAGAATCAGCACATGGTCACTGTCTAGGGGGCTTTGTTTTCAAGTGTGCAACTCACGGCATTCGCTGTTCTTCTGCTGGCGGTTATCAAACAGCATTGCATTGCTGTGGGTGCCCTCTTCTGGATTGGGGGTGAATTGCCTGTATTCGTCGTAAGGCCTCCTGCACCGAACCGAGATGTCCGTACCGTGACGGTTCGGTACAAATACATACAGTTCATGCACGTAGCTCTCTTCTAACAAGCTGGTTATCTGAATCAGGTGTGTTTACTAAGAGAGACATGCAAAATATGCAGAGTGGGGGGGCGATTTAGGAAACGCTGGTCTAGGAGCCAGGGTCTTCAGTGTGGATCTGTCTCTGGGGCTCATCTAGGTGTCCTGGTCTCCGCTAACGTTCAGGGCTGTAGAGGTCATCTCTAGGTGCTGATCCACCATCTGATCTGGATACAGACTGGATCTGGTGACTGCAGTGACCTCGGAATAAGAAAGAAACAGACTAATATTAGCGTAGATGCCATTCTTCTTACGATGTAACGAGTACATCGTGTGTTATGGGGAGTGTTCCCGGTTCCGGTTGATCTAATTAATGCAGCCTAACAATTCTTTAACAGATTTGAATATTAGAAATGTATTAGTATGTTGTGTACGCCAGGTTAAAGAGATGGGTCTTTAATCTAGATTTAAACTGACATTTACATTTACATTTATGCATTTAGCAGACGCTTTTATCCAAAGCGACTTACATTGCATTCAAGTTACAGTTTTTTTTTGGGGGGGGGTTTTACAGTGTTTCTGCCTCCCGAACAGTGTTAGGTAGATTATTCCAGAGTTTTTGCACTAAATAGGAAAAGGATCGGCTTTATAAGTAATTAGCAAGATTTTAAAATCTATACGATGTTTGAGTAGGGAGCCAGTGCAGTGTTGACAGAACCGGGCTAATGTGCTCATACTTCTGCTTCTAGTAAGAACTCTAGCTGCTGCATTTTGAATCATCTGGAGTTTGTTTATTAAGTGTGCAGAACAACCACCCAATAAAGCATTACAATAATCTAACCTTGAGGTCATAAACACATGAATTAATGTTTCTGCATTTGACATTGAGAGCATAGGTCGCAATTTAGATATATTTTTTAGATTGAAAAATACAGTTTTACGAATGTTAGAAATGAATGGAATAATAGAACGAAACTGACCAACGTTTAAATCTGTTAACAGAACGAAACTGACCGAGTAAATCTGTCAGAAAACCGAATAGTAAGTCTGTCAACGGAAGAAAACCAACCAACATTTTAATCTCATAATAGTTTAATCTAATAAATTCAGTAGTTATACAAATAGCTATATAATAGTGTGTTGTTAAAAACCAGTTTACTTCCATATCTGGATAAACAGATAGTGAACAGCATTGTTGACTTTGAGACCTGCGTCTGCGTCATGAACTATAACAATCCTTCTGTCAGCACGTCAGAGAGAGAGAAGACAAACCATGATCACAGTGTGGCCAGGGGTTACATCTGACCTCTGACCTCTGACTGCTTCCACAGTGTTGTCTGCTGAGATGTTGTTGTGATGTTTGTGTGTTTGACGGATAGACAGACCGTCTCACACACACAGACCCGTGGCAGAACATGAAGTAAAGTGATAATCCACCCAATGAAATATTAAAAACCTGTCATCAGTTCCTCAATCTGAAGTTGTTTCAAATCTGTAGAAAATCTGTTCTGTTGAACATGAAGATATTGTAAAGAATGTGGATAACCAAACAGTTGCTGGTCCCCATTGACTTCATTAGTAGAGAGTAAAACAACAACAACACATTCTTCAAAATATCTTCTTTTGTGTTCAGAAGAAAAAAAGAAATTCATACAGGTTTGGTTGTTGTAAATAATTTTTCATTTTAGGGTGAATTTTAAAAGCCTTTTTGTAAATGTATGTATTTATTTGTTTGTTTGTTTTCTGTTTATTTTTTTGTTATTGCTTTTCTTTATCTTTATTTTTATTTATTTATTTTTATTTTGCTATTCACCTTTTAGTCCATATTATATTTTTTATTATTATTATTTATTTTTTATATAATTTGATATTCCTGTTTTTTTTTAATCTTCATCTTCTGGTCTCATACACACACACACACACATATATATATATATAGGAATATAAACATACGAAATTAATAAAAAATAATATAATGATATTTTTGTTTAGTTTATAAATATAAATAAAATATATTAATGAATAAAAAGTTAAAAACTAATCACAAAACGTTTGTAGTTTTAGAAAAGCTGAGAGACATTTGTTAAAAACTGCAGTTCTTCTAGTGATGCAAATAAACAAAATAGTTTTCCATCGGCGCTCTTGTTTGTGTGTTTGTTGAGCTGCTCTTGTGTGTTTTTGTGTCTTCACTTATTTAAGTGAGGATAAGGGGGGGGGGTTGCCGTGGCGACACACCTGGATGACCTCATGCTTGGCGACAGCAGCGAGGGGAAGCAGAGTCCGCGGTTACCTCATCGCCAGATATCGCCGTGGAAACACTGATTCATCCTGCGAAAAACCAGACCCCCGAGAGCCGCTAAAGCAGCTGTAAACCTCACACACGCACCTCACTTCCTCTAAATCTTTCTCCTCATAAACCTTTTACATGTTTCCTTCGGCATGACATCACCCTCGGCCCCTGCTGATGATGTCAACCACGGCTCCTGGCACCGTACGAGATTCGCTTTTTCCCTACGGGCCAACATTCGCCTCCTGGACCGGATTAACAGGAGCGCTTTTACTTTTACGAGGGCAGAGTTCAGTTTGATTTCTGACACCACCATCACGCAATAGTCACTTTTTTGGCCTGTTAGTCAGTAAATTCTCAGGGAAGCGACTCGTGTTGTCATTGGGATGTGACAGAAAGTGGTGTGTACTGTGTAATTAGTTCATTAACATCAGTTTGATATGTGGACTGATTGTGAACGTGATTGGCTGCCGTTATCTGATTGACGGGCTAATCGGCCAATCACAGCACACTGGAGGCATGGCCGACCCTCACAAGTGTTTTTATTGATCCCTCAGAAACTTTGTGCTGTTCTTTGTGAACTTTGTGCACATCTTTGGAAAATTGATGCTTTTTTTTATGTGATACTAAGAAAAAATTCCGAAGAAAAATGAGCAGAACAAACAAAAACAGGGAGATTTTTGGCCCTCACATTGTAAATATCTAGAACATTTTTGTTACTTTCGATGCCATTTTTCCATTCAAATTCTTGTTAATTTCTGGATTTTTTGGGGGGACTATTTATTATTTTTTATATTACTGTTTTACATTTTTTATATTCTTCTTTTTAAATATTCAGCTTTGATATTTATTTGTTTGTTTGTTTGTTTACATTTTTTTATTATTATTTTTGTTTATCTTTCATTTGTTCGCGTGTATATGTGTATATATTTAGTATATATATATATATATATATATTTAGCCCCAAGACCGATTAAATACCGAGTTTCGGTACCCATCCCTATATGTATGTATATATACATACATACATACATACATACATGCATATATATGGGTACCGAAACTCGGTATTAAATCGGTCTCGGGGCTAAATTATGAAAGACCGGAGTATCGATAATCGCGAGCGTGCGAGCGTGCGTGCGTGCCTGCGCGTCGCGCTCCAAAACGGACAGGCAAATTAGGCCTACACTTTGAGCTTCGGGCGTCCAAACGATCAAATACACACAAAATATGTCCAAATGGCCGGCTACGAGAGTATTCACTTAAACACCGTTTTTGTCTTAAGTGGGCGAGAACAGTTGGGAAAAAATCCGATGTGTGTCAATATATTATCTTAAAGTGACAGACTGGCGCTTGGACCATCAATGTTAATCAAAGAACAAAATGTGAGAGAAAATCCCCCACAGCTCTTAATCTGAATAACGGTATTTCTTTAATAAGCATTAATCTATACATACAGTGAAAACTATGCAGTGTTTATTTACATTTGATTACTTTTTAGATTTCTTTTGTAGCTATTACTTACCTGAACATTAATATTAGTAGACCTTCATGGAAAAATGAAAGCACTGTTTATTTCATTTCATTTGTATATTTGTTTTATTATATTTGTCAGTTTTTTTAACTTTGTTTCTTTGTTCATGTTCTTACTGTATCTTATCTTATGTATTTAAAACACTAAAAATGCATGCACACTGGTGCATTTACAAATTGATGTTTTAGATTCATTTAATTAAATATTTATTTTACATTTCAGAATATAAAGCAATGTTAATTCAGCTCCTAATCTGTCATATATATATATACAGTATATATATATATCAAAAAGTACCGATAAGAATACCGTTAAAGTACCGGATCGATAAGCGGTATCGGTAAGAGTAGTAATACCGTTAAAACCTTAACGATACCATCCCTACATACATACATACATATACATACATACATTGAAAATGATGAACCTCAACCCCATCGAGCAAATTTGGGGCGAGTTGGTAAATAAACTGGACAGATCTATTGTACTTTGGCTTGAGTTGCAGAAGGCATGGGATAACATTAGTGTTGAAGTTCTCAGGAAATATATTGACATGATGTCAGAGAGATGTGCTGCTGTAATTGCTGCAAAAGGTGAACATACCAAATATTAAAGTTGAAAGTGGATAAAAATAGTACAAGTTCATCTGATATTTGTTGTGCTCAGAGCAACCATCTGCATGTTTCATGAACATTATGAAATGAAATCATGTTTTGGAGGCAAAAAAAGGTCAATATTTTCAGATCTGTCAGGTGTTCTAATAATTTTGGCCACCACTGTGCATGTATGTGTATATATATATATATATATATATATAAGTGTAAGAAAAACTTTTTGTCTGATCTCATGTAACAATGATTTATTGTTTTTTTTTCCTTTTTCATCTCCTTGTTGTTGAAAAGCGTCAATAAAAAGTTAGATTTAATTAAAAGCCTTGTGTAGTTGTTAAAGAGAGAGAGACTGTTATAGTATATTCAGAACAGTATTTTTAGTTTGTCTTTTTATTTTTTTACTTTCAATGTGTAATGTGAACAAAATTCTTGCATTTTGGGCTTAAGTGACATACGGCGTTGCTATGCATTTACTAGAGTATTTTTGTGTGGTTTGTATGCAGTGTTTTTTGTAAGTTTCTGCTAAAGGAATAAATGTAAATGTTTTTCTGTTCCAGACGGAGGCCATGAAAGCTGCGTTGACTGAGCTTGGCCTCAATATAGTGGAGATGACCGATGAATCGGCCACGCTGGACGGAGGAGACGTCCTGTTCACAGGTACCATATTTAGCTTATAATAACACCCTATATGGCAGCATCAGCCAATCAAATCCATGTGTGTACAGACAAACAGCCAATCACAGATGATCATCTAGCAGAATATGTATGGTGGAGTCTAAACGTCTTGTAAAAAGGCTTCTGTTTTGCATTTATTTCTATTTTAACGCCATATTATGCATGCAAATTTATGCAGCAGGACGATTTTTGTGAAACGTTGAAACCTGATTTTCTCTGTGATACTTTTTTCAGGATTCTTTGATAAATAAAAAGTTTAAAAGAACAGTGTTTATTCAAAATAGAAATTTTGTGTTAAAATATGCAGTACTATTCAAATGTTTGGGGTCAGTAATTTTTTGTAATTTTTTTTTTTAAAGAAATTAATATTTTTATTCAGCAAGGATGTGTTAAATGGATAAAAAGTGATAGTAAAGACTTATATTGTTAGAAAAGATTTCTATTTTGAAATAATGCTGTTATTTTTAACTATGTATTCATCAAAGAATTAAAGAAAAAATATCACAGGTTCCAAAAAATATTAAGCAGCACAACAGTTTCAACACTGATAATAAATTCATCATATTAGAATGATTTCTGAAGATCATGTGACACTGAAGACTGGAGTAATGATGCTGAAAATTCAGCGCTGCATCACAGAAATAAATTATATTTTAAAGTATATTAAAATAGGAAACCAATATTAGAAATGGCAATAATATTTCACAATATTACTGTTTTTTCTGTATTTTTGATCAAATAAATACAGCCTTAATGAGCAAAAGAGACTCCATTAAAAAAAACATTGAAAATCTTACTGATCCCAAGCTTTTGAATGGCAGTGTAAATCTGGATCAGATTTAGAACGATCAACAACACAGATGAAGTAGACCACTTCCATCACTTCCTATGGTCCTAATGACAGGAAAAGAGTTAACTATGAAAAAACACTCATTCCTCTGTTTACAATAAAACACAACTGCACTTAAACCGTTCTTTCTAAAACCTGCAGCTGTGAATCAGCTTTACTTGCTGTGGAAATGTACATTGTGTCTGGTTGGTTCCCTGAATTCAATGTGGGTCACCTTCAGCGGTGGCTGGAAAACTGCAGCCGTACACCTAATTGAGTCTGGAGACGTTCGGCTGGAGTCGTTCCCGGCCAGAAACATTTCTTTCTGGCGTCTTGAAGCTCGTATCTCCTGTGGTGAACGTTTAGTGGCTACTGTTCTGGATTCAAGCGTCACGTTCCACTGTTCACAGATCAGACCAGAACTACTGACACGCAAACTTAAGCTGTTACACCAGAACTTGTGAGAAACTGATCTCAGATGTCTATTTAAAGGAATCATAAAGTCATATGTCTGGGAAAAATCTCTTTATACAGCTGAACATTGAAGCTTCTCACTGGTCTCAGATCAGAAGGTTCAGAGGCATCGAGGTGGAGTCGAACCCAGTGAACTCAGAGAGTCGTTAGGAAGCTTTAACTAATGTCCCTTTGCAAATTAGTCTGGTTTCCTTTGATCAGTGGCGGAAACTAGATAGAATCCAAACCGTTGTCTGGAGCAGCACTCATTAATGTGTATGAGCAGATCAGCCGCTGCAGGTGAATGTAACGTGTGTCTGATGTTTAGGTAGAGAATTCTTTGTGGGATTATCCAAGAGAACCAATCAGAGAGGAGCGGAGATCCTGGCCGACGCATTTAAGGTGAGTCTGATCCGTCTGTCTGTCTAGATATATCTCTCTATCTGCCTGCCTGTCTATATCTCTCTATCTGCCTGTCTGTCTATATATCTGTCTATCCATATGTTTGGCTATATATCTGTCTATATATCTGTCTATCCATCTGTCTATCCATATGTTTGGCTATATATCTGTCTATCCATCTGGCTGTCTATATATCTGTCTATCCATCTGTCTGTCTATATATCTGTCTATATATCTGTCTATCCATCTGTCTGTCTATATATCTGTCTATCCATCTGTCTATATATCTGTCTATCCATCTGTCTGTCTGTATATGTCTATCTGTCTGTCTATATATCCATCTTCTGTCTGTATGTGTCTATCCATCTGTTTATATATATATATATATATATATATATATATATATATATATGTGTGTATGTGTATCCATCTGTCTCTCTATTCGTCCGTCTATCTATATATCTGTCTATCCGTCTGTCTGTTTATATATTTGCCTGTCTGTCTGTCTATATATGTTTATCCATCTGTCTCTCTATCCATCTGTCTTTACATTTTTCCATCCATTTTCTGTCTGTCTATATATCTGTCTATCTGTCTGTCTATATATCTGTCTGTCTATCCGTCCGTCTGTCTATCCATTTGCCTATCCGTCTGTCTGTCTGTCTATATATATATGTATACGTCTGTCTAAATATATGTCTATCTGTCTGTCCGTCTATATATCTATCCATCTGTCTGTCTGTCTGTCTGTCTATATATCTGGCTATCCATCTATCTGTTTATTTATCTGTCTGTCTATATCTATCTTTCTTTCTATCTCCTTATCTATCTATCTATCTGTCTTTCTACACTAATTTTATACCCATGTGTTTATCTATCCATGTATCTTCTATATATGCAAATTTGTTTGTCTGTCTGCCTGTTTCAGGGCATCTATCTATCCGTCTATCCATCTGTCTGTCTGTCCTGTATATCTATCTATCTGTCTGTCTGTCTGTCCTGTATATCTATCTATCTGTCTATCTGTCTGTCTGTCTGTCTGTCTGTCTGTCTGTCTGTCTGTTTGTCTGTCTGTCTGTCCGTCAGTCTATCTATCCGTCTATCCATCTGTCTGTCTGTCCTGTATATCTATCTATCTATCTATCTATCTGTCTGTCTGTCTGTCTGTCTGTCCTGTATATCTATCTATCTGTCTATCTGTCTATCTGTCCGTCCGTCCGTCCGTCCGTCCGTCCGTCCGTCCTGTATATCTGTCTGTCCTGTATATCTATCTTTCCTCCTCTTGTCTTCGTTCTCAGTCTCTCAGTGTTTAGTGTGGATCAGGTTAAGCTCGGTTGAGGATGTTTATCTTCTGCAGCGCTGCTTCCGCAGACCGAGATCCACGTCAGCCGCAGGCTTCGATTTCTGAATGAAAATCAAACGCTGGTCATAAGAAAGGAACATTCCTTGCTAATGTCACAGATGCTTTTAACGTCACAAGTTCGTAACGAGCAGCAAACGAGCTCGAGGAGGCCTGCAGCTCCTTATCGTTCACATGCCGATGGTTTATGGAAACTTTTAACCAGCGCAAAGTCACCCGGGTCGCTAAAGTGAAAGCAGAGCTGCTTTATCGAACGTGTTCATAGTACAACAGACAGCAGTGTTTGTAAATACATACTTTCCACAAAAACATTCCCTTGTTCTCTCCTCAAGAATCTCTGAGCACATTTTCTCCTGCTTCCAAGGTCTGGAGCGCTTTAAGTGTCTTTTTCCAATAAGCACACCATTTTTTTCCCCTTTGTTTACCCGCTGAGCCAATACGCTAGTAGTTTATTTGGAGTACACAATATTTTTCTGTTTTTATGAGCGAATGTTTCTCCAGTCGGAGCCAAAATGCTTTTGTGCTGATGTGTGTCCCGACCGGACTCTGTTTCACAGGACTACGCCGTGTCCACGGTTCCCGTTCAGGACACACTTCATCTGAAGAGTTTCTGCAGCATGGCCGGACCAGGTCTCATCGCCATCGGATCCAGTGAAGCCGCGCAGAAAGCCCTGAAGGTATAAACACACCTGAATGTGTCCGAAAACAACACCTGAGCTACAGTTCACAGCAAACCTACAGGCACGACTGTAAACACTCGGTCAAAACACTTCATCTTCGGCCACATAAATTCAAAAGGATGCAATTAATAGAGTTAAGAAGGAATTTTTAACTGCAGATCATTGAAATATTGAATATTGAATGCACATCCAATGTTATAACTGCCCTGAATTGATTTTTACACAGGTTTTAATCACTAAAATGCTTGTATGAGCAACTCCAGGTTTCCTGCAATCATGAAAACCTGGAAATATAGCAGTTGTTAAAAATGAGTGGATATTTTTCACATTTTTCATCTTATATAAATTAGTTATTATAAATGTAATATCTATCAAATGTTTTTTAGAAATCCAAACGACTGAGAAAATCGAGGTAAAACTGAAAATATGATAGCATAATGCAGTTAGAAGAACTGGAATAATTCATATGTTATAAATGTACATTAAAGGTAAGGCTGGATTTATTTGATCAAAAATGCTGTAAAAATTTTGAAATATTATTAGAATGTAAAACAGCTGTTTTCCATATGAATATCTGTTAAAAATGTAATTTATTTCTGTGATTTTCAGCATCATTACTCCAGTCTTAAGTGTCACATGATCTTCAGAAATCATAATAATATGCTGATTTGCTGCTCAAGAAACATTTCTGATTATTATCAATGTTGAAAACAGTTGTGCCGTGACACGTTTTATTTTTCAGGATTCACAGATGAATAGAAAGTTCAAAAGAACAGCATTTATTTGAAATATTCTAAACATTATAAACATGATTATGAAACATTATAAATATTAGAATGATTTCTGAAGGATCATGTGACACTGAAGAGTATGATAATGATGCTGAAAATACAGATTTGATCACAGAAATAAATTATATTTTAACAGATATTCACATAGAAAACAGCTATTTTAAATTGTAATATTTCACCATTTTTACTGATTTTATTGTGCTTTTTTTTATAAAATAAATTCAGCCTCTGTGAGAAGAAAAGTCTTCTTTCAAAAACATTCAGAAACTCATAATATTCCAAACGTTTGGAATAATATGGCTAAATATTCCCAGAGAGCAAATGCTTAAAAATGCATTAAACATTCCAGAATATGAATTTGGCTTGATAATGTCGAGTAAGAGCAGTGAACAGTTAAAGGATTAGTTCACTTTCAAATTAAAATTTCCTGATAATTTACTCATCCCCATGTCATCCAAGATGTTTATATGAATTCTTCATATAGTGCAGATCAATGGCCTCCAAACGGTTGAAGGTCAAAATCACAGTTTAAGTGCAGCTTCAAAGGGCTATAAACCATACCAGACGATGAATAAGGGTCGTATCTAGCCAAACGATCGGTCATTTAAAAAAATTAAATAAAAATGTATATGCTTTATAAACACAAATGCTCGCCTGTTCTGTGATGCGCGGTATATACATATAATAATATACACGCTTGACGTAGGCTCCATCTCATCTTCTCCTCCAAGTTCAAAATCGTCCGACATCGTTGTTTTATCTTGTAAACTCGTTGAGTTGTAACTCCCTTTTTTTGTAAACGGCGTTTGACTTAGTATTTACACGTTCAACTTGTAAACACTGACTCGGTGCTTCCGCCTACGTCAAGCGTGACCTTTTCAACGTCATTACGTCACGAACGCGCATCACAGCATTTGTGTTTATAAAGCATATACATTTATTTTTATTATTTTTTAAATGACCGATCGTTTGGCTAGATAAGACCCTTATTCATCGTCTGGTGTAGTTTATAGCCCTTTGAAGCTGCACTGAAACTGTAATTTTGACCTTCAACCGTTTGGAGTCCATTGAACCTGCACTATATGAAGAAGATTCCTGGAATGTTTTCATCAAAAACCTTCATTTCTTTTCAACTGAAGAAAGAAATACATAAACATCTTGGATGACATGGGGGTGAGTAAATGATCAGGAAATTTTAATTTGAAAGTGAACTAATCGTTTAAACACGATGAACCCGGAGTCTTGCTCCATCTCTAATGCGCTTCATTCCTCCAGCGTGTGGATCTCAGGGTGTAATGATAGCAGGCTGTTCTGTGACGCTGGTTCCTGCTCAGATTCAGATCAACAGTTGGCACTGGAATGCTGGATTTTGTGGGATCAGGAGAACTGAACTGCACAAACATGAAAAACATTGTCATGGAAATCGGTTGCGTTGCGCCAAAGTTTCTTTATCGCTGCAGCCGCTTTATCCGTCCGTCTTTGTGTTGTTTTGGCTCATTCCCAGATTCCCAGCAGGGATTCAGCGTTTCCCTCACATTTGCAGAGGGATTCGGATGCACATGTGAACCCGGCCCGTATCCATGCAGGAATTGTGATTTCAGGTGTTGAAGTTGGAATTGTTATGGAATATTTTTCCATACTTCATAATTGGAGAAAAGTCTAAATTTACAGAACCACAAATGAACAAACATATATACATATGTGTAATGAACACATGCTAATGATCTAGGATGCACTGATTGTAATCTACCATACTATTTGAAATGCATATAAAATCCATTTGGATTACACAGATTTAACATAAACTAATAAACTTAATGTGATGCGTATTTGTCAGTCAAAAACAGGTCAGATTTCTGCACTCAAATAAATCATTTATAATCATCTATTTTTAACAACTTTGCATTAACTATTTGATTTTATTTAAGTAATAATATATTTATATTTGTAACCATTTTATTTAATGCATTTATAATATTTCCATATATTTTTATATGAATTTGGCATCAATTTGATTTTAATTAAATAATGATTTTTGTATTTTTATATATATATATATTTGTATTTTTAATAATTATATTTAAATAATTGTAATATAAATATTCATATTAAATATTCATATTTTTACTTAAATATTTAATTTTAGAATTTTTTTTTATTTAAACATTTAATTTAATTCATTTTTATATTTTATTATTTTTAGATTATTTTTATTTTTTATTTTCATATTCAATCCCATAATTCAAAAGAAATTAAATATATATTTTATTTATTTATTCATAGAAAATGTTGTCTATTTTTAGGATGCATTGTGACTGTAATTCTAAAAATTACAGAATTTTAATATTTTTTTAACATATTCATTAATATAGCTTAGAATCTGCATAAATCTGTTCATTGTGAAAACAATGACATTTATTCAGTTAAACAGTATGAACATGTCATGCCATAAAATATGGTAATACCTGTGGAAAAAGCAATATTCAATTAGTTAAAATGTATGAGAATAAAACAAATTTCATAAATCTGACCTGCTTCATTTATGTACCGTATGACTGACAAATATGCATCACATTACGTTTATTTGTTTAAAACCGTATAATCCAAATGCATGGAAATTTTATATGCAATTCAATTACATGAATCTTAAATTTAGGCCTAAGTATTTTTTTTTTCATGTAGAATGCATACTATTTCTCCCTTTATATTACAGAAAGAGTTAAACATAGCATGCTATTGTGGGTTGAATGCAGTCTTCAGTGGGGCGTCTCCCTCTGCTGGTGTCTCACTGCCTCACTCGGGGCAGTTTTGACTGATGACCACATTTTGGCAGCAGTGATGCTCGTGATTTTCTCCTCTGCGGTTTCAGCTTCATTCTCACTCTAAAATTAGAGACTTTAGGACGGTCATTTACAGACATTACAATCATTAGCTGCTAAACGCTTCATTGTGTGTTGCGTCAGCCTCGCTGTAATTACTCTTGATTTTATACGGCTGCAGATGAGCTTTAACACAGATTTAATGTGTTCTGCTTTACTCATTAAAAGAGTCGCTCATTATAGATTACAGAGCAATTAGACAAAACGCTGTGTGTGGTTATGAACACTATTGTGTGTGTCGTCCATCAGAACAGATCTGTGTTCAGACTTTTATTATTCAACAGGATTTAGTGCTGCAAAAACAAACCGACCAATCAGAGGCTCCGCTGCTCTCGATGAGGTTATCAAATACTTCTAGAATAAGTGTAGAACAGTTTAAAAGTGAGGAAAGTTTCATAATCAACTAAAGTGTGTATATATATATATATATATACACACACACACATATTATAATACAATGATAATATATTAAGTATAATACAAAATAATAATAAATCATAACTATATTATTTATTAATATTATTAATACTTTAATGTATAATTTTTAATACATTATTTAATTATTAATACATTAATTTACATATATTAAGTCTCTTTCTTTCGTTCTTTCATGTAACTTACATTAAAATACCTGATATTTGTTAAATGGGCTGCATTTTGTGTTTTGCTCCTTAGTAGCATTTTATTGTTTCCTGAATTGTACTTATGATGTTAGTTATTTTATTTTATTGTTTATTGCATTTTGTCAGCATCATGTTGCAAATATAACTAAATGATATTGTTTGTATTGAGTTTTTGTGTTGTATGTCTGTGTGTGTAGATCATGCAGCAGATGAGTGATCATAAATATGATAAACTGACGCTTCCTGATGATTTGGCTGCAAACTGCATCTACATGAACCTGCCGGGTAAAGGAGACATCCTACTGCACTGCACACCTGAGGAGTTTCCTGAGAGCGCCAAGGTCACACACGCACACACACACACACACACACACACACACACACACACACACGTTTGTCTCTGTGAATTGTGGGGACTTTCCATAGACTTCTATTACTTTTATACTGACCAAACTATATTTTTTATTCCCTAACCCTAACCCTGCCCCTTACAGAAAACCTGTTTGCATTGTTACACTTTCAGGTTAACATTTACTCTTTTAATTTATTTTTTTTCCTCGCCGGTCCCCACAATGTCAAAAATTTCAGGTTTTACTATCACATTTTTACATTTGGTCCCCACAATGTAGCATAAACAAGTACACACACACACACTATATATATATATATATAATCAAGAGTAATTAAAATACCAGTTATCTGAGCACATCATCAAATTTTGTTTTTTATTTGTATTTATCATGTATAAGTCATAATTCACTGCATAACCCTACATAACATACAAAACTTACAAATAAAAGACAATCAATCAATCTGTCTCATTTGATGTAAATAAGTGATTTTAAACATAAATAAGTGACTTTAAAACTGTAGCTAATATTACTATAATAGTTATTATATTTACATTTAGTCATTTAGCAGACACTTTTATCCAAAGTGACTTACAAATGAGGACAGTGACGGCAATCAAAATCAACAAAAGAGCAACAACATGCAGGTGATATGACAAGTCTCAGTTAGCTTAACGCAGCACACATAGCAAGGTCTTTTTAAATTATATAATAAATAAAAAGAAAACAGAGAATAGAAAAAGAATAGAGCAAGCTAGTGTTAGAGGCCCTTTTTTTGCTTTCTGTTAATTGTATAGTAAATAAAAAGAAAACAAATAGATAGAATACAAAAAGAATAGAGAAGCTAATGTTAGTCTTTTTTTTTTTTAGAATAGAACTAGAATAGAGAGTGCTAGAGTTAGAGGGTCAAATAAAGATGGAAGAGATGTGTTTTTAGCCGTTTCTTGAAGATGGCTAAAGGACTCAGCTGCTGGGATTGAGTTAGGCAGGTCATTCCACCAGGTGGGAACATTTAATGTAAAGGTCCATGAAAGTGATTTTATGTCTCTTTGAGATGAACACTAAAGTGACGTTCACTTGCAGAACGCAAGCTTCTAGAGGCACATAAGTCTGAAGTAATGAATTTAGGTAAAGGGGTGCAGAGCCAGCGGAGGTTTTGTAGGCAAACATTAATGCCTTGGTATTGCTATTTGTAGCCAGTGCAAATTGATAAACAGAGGTGTGACATGCTTTCTTTTCAGCTCATTAAAAATGTATCTTGCTGCCACGTTCTGGATTAATTGTAAAGGTTTGATAGAACTGGCTGGAAGACCTGCCAAGAGAGCATTGCAATAGTCAAGTCTGGACAGAACAAGAGCTTGAACTAGGAGTTGTGAAGCATGTTCTGAAAGAAAGGGCCTGATCTTCTTGATGTTGAATAAAGCAAATCTGCAGGACTGGGCAGTTTTAGCAATGTGGTCTGAGAAAGTCAGCTGATCATCAACCATAACTCCAAGGTTTCTGGCTGTTTTTGAAGGAGTTATGGTTGATGAGCCTAACTGGATGGTGAAATGGCGAAATGCAGCGACCGAGTGACGCACTCTGCTAAGCCACTGGCCCCGAACCTTTCAGGTTGTTGGTTCGAATCCCGGTTGGCACATACCCAGACCGCAAGAGGTACTGTGGCCAGAAGCGGTACAAACGTTTCTTTACTCACATTTCACTGCTGGTTATATACTCTCTATATAATTGGGTATGTGACAAATAAAAATCTTGAATCTTGAAATTGTGATGGAACCACAAGCAGTTCTGTCTTAGCCAGGTTGAGTTGAAGGAGATGGTCCTTCATCCAGCAAGAAATGTCTGTTAGATAAGCTGAGATGCGAGCAGCTATCGTCGGATCATCAGGATGGAATGAGAGGTAGAGTTGAGTGTCATCAGCATAGCAGTGATATGAAAAGACATGTTTCTGAATGACAGAACCATGTGATGCCATGTAGACAGAGAAGAGAAGTGGTCCAAGAACTGAGCCCTGAGGCACCCCAGTAGTTAGATGTTGCGACACCTCTCCAAGATACCTTGAAGGACCTATCTGAGAGGTAAGACTCAAACCACTGGAGTGCAGTTCCTGAGATGCCCTTTACCAATAGGGTTGACAGGAGGATCTGGTGGTTAACCGTGTCAAAAGCAGTGGACAGATCCAGCAAGATGGATTTGGAATCCGCTCTTGCCAGTCTTTGGGCTTCAACAACTGAGAGCAAGGCAGTTTCGGTCGAATGTCCACTTCACAGCTCGTTCAAGTTTTTTTGCAATGAAAGGAAGAAGGGAAACCGGTCTGTAGTTCTCTAAAAGAGATGGGTTAAGGGTGGGTTTCTTAAGAAGTGGGGTTATACGAGCCTGTCTAAATGCTGAGGGAAAAACACCAGTGTGAAGGGATGTGTTAACGATGTGAGTGAGTGCAGGTACAACTGCAGGAGAAATAGCTTGAAGGAGATGAGATGGAATAGGATCAAGTGGACAAGTAGTAGGATGACTGGATAGGATGAGTTTGGAGACTTCTGCCTCAGAGAGTGGAGAGACGGATGTGAATGAGTGTATGTCCTGGTAAGATGTGTTTGACAGTTTGTGGTGTGGACAATTGTGCACTGATGGTTTTAATTTTATTAATGAAGAATGTGGCAAAGTCGTCAGCTGTTAAGAGTTGATGAATGAGGGGGAGGAGGAGGACAAAGGAGGGAGGAAAATGTTTTAAAGAGCATGCGAGAGTTAGGCGAATTGTTAATTTTGTTATGATAGTATGTTCTTTTAGCAGTGGAGACATTAGCAGAGAAGTCAGAGAGGAGTGATCGATATAAATTAAGGTCAGTAGGATTTTGTGATTTGCGCCATACCCTTTCTGCAGCCCTGAGCTTAGAACGATGTTTGCGGAGAACGTCAGATAGCCAAGGGGCAGAAGGGGTGGTACGGGCTGGCCTGGAAGACAAGGGGTAGACAAGTGTCTAAACAAGATGTAAGAGTGGAGCAGAAAGTATAAGTAGCACTGTTAGCATCAAGAGATGATAACTGTTTAGGGGGAGGAAGCGAAGATGAATCCATAGCAGATAGCCGGGAGGGTGAGAGTGAGCGTAGGTTATTATACCCAGGTAGGTAGTTGTTATAGCTAATCTTACTATAATAGATACTAAAAAGAACTAAAAATAATATATGCAACTTGACTGAGATGTGTAATCATCTGGTGATCCAGTGATGTGTTTTTGAAGCTAGAGTGAGTGTAACACTGGTCTCTTAAAGCTCAAGCGCGGTTTGTCGGGTGTTGATGTTGACGTCACACAGCGCTGTAATAGTTGAGCTGATTGTGAAACAGTAAGAGATCTTGAGGTTATTTTCAGACTTGTGTGCTGGAGGACTCTTAGGAAAACACGGCTGGGCTTTTGGAGGATCTCCATCCAATGACACACATCTCTTTATGAGGCTCTGTGAGATGGTGTAATGTTGCTCTCACAGTGTCTGAGATCTGCTCGCGCGTTTGGATGTTAACGTCATGAGCTCTGGATTACACAATGCTTCTGTGCATTCATTAAAATAATCATTTTAAACTGTGAATGAAGTTTACTGCATTGAATATTATTACATTTTTGAGAGCTTTACAGATAGATATAGAATAAATGCTTCACTCATGAAAACATTTACCTGGTAGAAGCCAAAAATGAGGGGGAAAATGTAAAAAAAAAAAAAAAAAAACATTTATTTTGTTCTATTTTCTATTAAATATAATATTTTATATAAATATTAATATTATTTGTGAAATAATATTTTTATAATATAGTATTTCACATAAAAAGACAATTTAATGATGTGCTCAGAATTTTTATTTACATTTTATTCAGTAATTTAATATTAAATATTATATATGATATGATAGTATATTAATATTATATATATATTATGTTTTTATGAAATCTCTTTCTTTAGGTAAAAAAACTTTAGGTAATATTTAAAATACTAAAAGCAATTACCAAAAATATATCTAACTGGACTGAAATGTTTAATTATCCAATGATCCAATTTAATCATTTTTTATAGTATAATATTTTACATAAATATTATTTCTTATTTATATAGTATTTATGTTAATAATATTTCACATAAAAAGACACAATTTCATGATGTGTTCAGAACTTGATTTAAATTTAATTCAGTAATTTATTTAAAATTATATTATTTATATTTATTAATGCATTATTTATTTATTTATATTTATATATTTTTTTAAATAAAACCAAAAATATGAAAATTTTAGTTTGAGCATTTGTTTATTTTAAAATGAATTCAGTCATTTATTTGATATTATATTATATTCATTAATACATTAATGTCTGCAGGTGTTTGAGAAGCTGAAGGATCACATGCTCATCCCAGTGTCCAATCAGGAGAAAGTGAAGGTGGACGGAGCGCTGACCTGCTGCTCGGTGCTCATTAACAAGAAGAAGAACATCTGAACCACACGCAGAAACACTCTATAAAATACATCAGATCGTTTCATTTGAAGGGAAGACAATATAAAACTTATTTCAGGTCTCAAACCTGTTGCTTTATAAAATGTGAGGAAAATAAAGTACATTTATTTTTCTAACCAGCAACATTGTGGTCTTAGCTGGTTTAACTAGTCTCCAGACCATACTGACTAGTTTAACCGGCTTGGTCAGGATGGCCGTCCAGCTATTGACTTTTTAGCAACAGTCAGTGAGTTAAAACCATTACAATTTGAATTGTTATAAAATCTAATTTGCATGACAAAAATTGCCCTAAACCTCAAAATGTAGCCGTAAACTGCTAAAATCATCTGGATCCACTCAGAATGACTGAACTGAAAGTGTTTATCACATTTAACGCTCATCAAGCCCCAAAAAAGCCTGTTTTTTAAACAATGAATGCTGATTTTGTGTTGCCTAGATAGCAAATCATCACGTTCATAAATAGATTTATAGAGCAATTGAACTGTGTTTTCTGGAAAAAATATCCGCTGACTGCGCAGATGTGATTGAAGTGCTTTTACTGAGTAATTGAAGCAAAAAATGTTTTTATAGATTTATTTTTAAGTACAATGCGTGTGTTCCTTTGTCCTGCAGTTGTGAAGGCAGAACCCAGATAATAAAAAATATGTCCTTAGAACGTCTTGCTAACATTTTCTTTAAATAAAAAATTAAATAAATAATTTCTTGGTTATGTGAACGTTAGAGAAAACATTAAATTTGCGAACATTTTGAAAACATTCGTTTTGAAAGTTCTCTGAAACGACTAAGTTGTAACGTTTAAAAAACATTGGATTAACAACCAATTAAAATGTTACAGAAAAAAAACGTTTCATGAACAATGTTTTAGTGCTCACGTTATTAAAAACCAGATAACTTTGACCAAACGTTCTATTAACGTTGTGTTAACTTTAGGAGAACCTTGCCAGAACGTTTGTTAGCTGGAAAAGTGTTTAGTCTAGTATGTAGCACATATTGAATTTTTGTGTGTTAACCTGAAATAGACAATCACAGTTGATATTGCATTGTGGGATACAGTATTGCAGATGTTGCAGGTCATCCAGGTATCCCATGCATGCAGAACATTTGCAGACTATGCAATCTTTACATACTGCAGAAATAGAGTAGTATGCTAGTCGATTCAAACATAGTCACGGTTTCATGATCCTCAGGTGCTGATTGGACGTCGTTCCTCACTGTGACGTCAATCTAAACTGTGACGTCCAATCAGAAGTTTGCCAGCATCTATGTAATTAAACAGCACACCAGTATTGGTGCATGCTACCTTGACACCACTGACAACTTGTTGCATTAGCATAGTGTTAGCACCTAGCTAAATTACCATTAACAACAATAACTCATTAGCATCATACATTTAAAACCTGCTGTGGTTGCAGCTTCACTCTTCACAACTTTACGTTAACTAAATGTTGTTAGAAAATCGTAAAATTGTCCGGTGCAATGAATTATGGGTAATATTAGCTGAACAATCAAGCATGGATGCGTTGTATGATCATTTGGGACAGTTACTCTGATTGTAAACAATCTGGAATGGAAAGTGTTTGAGTTTTTATGTTTCTGGTGGGGTTTTCTGTGGAAGATTGTTTCCACCACAGGATAAAAATAAATAAAAAGGGAGTTGCAACCTTTTATCTCCTAATTCTTACTTTTTTCTCACAATTCTGAGTTTGTATCTCACAATTCTGAGTTTGTTTTTCCTCGCAATTCTGAGAAAAAAATCAAAATTGTGACATAATTGAGATATAAACTCAGAATTGCAAGTTTATATAAAACTTATAATATAAACTTGCAATTCTGAAAAGTCACAATTTGAAAAAAAAAAGGATTTAACTTCATTTTGTGGAAGAAACAAAAAAGAAACAGAATTGCAAGACAAACTCAACATTGCCAGAAAGTACAAATTCTGAGTTTATATTTCGCAATTACTTTTTTCCCCTCATAATTTTCTTTTTTCCCCTCATAATTTCCTTCTTATCCCCTCCCCCATTGCGAGTTCTTTTTATGAAAAAAAAGAGAAAATGTAGGATAAAATATGAGAAAAAATTTCGCATTTACCTTTTCTCGTTTTTTTTGGCGGGAACAGGCTTCCATAGTGTGACAGTTAAACAGACAGCTCCTCCTCACATCTCACCTTTCAGTTTTAACGGTTTTCACGTTTAAAGGGATAGTTCACCCAAAAATGAAAATTCTGTCATCATTTACTCATCCCTCAAGTAGTTCCAAACCTGTATGAATGTGTTTATTCTGCTGAACACAAAGGAAGATATTCTGAAGAATGTGGGAAACAGAGCAGTTCTGGGGCACCATTGACTTCTATAGTATTTTTCTCCTACTATGGAAGTCAATGGTGCCCCAAAACAGCCTGGTTACAAACTTTCTTCAAAATATCTTCCTTTGTGTTCAGCAGAACAAAGACATTCATACAGGTTTGGAACTACTTGAGGGTGAGTAAATGATGACAGAATTTTATTTTTGGGTGAACTATCCCTTTAAGTGTTTTAGGATCCGTCGAACTGAAGGGACAGCTTTACTCGGTCGTAACGCATCAGGTTTATTTCACCTCTTAAAAGAACTTGAAGATTTAAAGCTCAGAGACACGAGCTCGCGTCTATAAAACAGGATTTCGAGATGTCTCAACACTTTTACGATGTCGACAGATAAACACATCAGCCGCCTGGACGCTGTCTTTCTTTTATATATCTGTCTCATTCTTCTTCTCCTAGATGCTTTGCAAAAGACGTTATCATTATTTCTCTGCCAGAAAGACTCTTGTAAAATATCCTGCAGTTGTCGTGAGTCCCACTGTATGATATAACGATCTGCTCATCCAGAAAGAATGTCGTGTTTCATCATGAACTTCAATTCACCCTGAGTTTTCCCTGCTATCATCTGTCATCAACCAACTCAGGTCTCTGGGATTCTTCTGCCTGCAGTGTTTTCTTTCTACTCTTGTATTTTCTAAAAGTCAACTCTTTTCAAGGCGATGTACACTGAACTGATCAGTGAGATAGATGTGACTCAGGATTTTTAGATAATTCCTTTAACACTGTCTCTGCTGTTTGTAATGATTTGGATGGGTTTGTTAAATAAAGCAGCTTGTGAATGCGTGTTTTGTTATTATTTTGTGGTCGTCGTGACTGATGTTAAAGTGTAGGGCCTGTTTGAATGCACTACAAAATAATTCAATACTAGAAAGTACATAAGTAATGCATTCTTATTTTTTGTGCTAAATAAAATTGTAAAAGTTATATACTATAAATAAACTAATTAAAAGTATATTTATAAAGGGATAGTTCACCCAAAAATGAAAATTCTGATCATTTACTCACCCTCAAGTGCAATTGAATGTCTTTGTTCTGCTGAAAAGTATAAGAAAGTTAAATTATTTTTAGTAGGAGAAAAATACTATAGAAGTCACTCACATTCTTCAGTTTCTTTGTGTTCAGCAGAACAAACACATACGGTTTGGAAACGATTAATTGACAGAATACTATCCCTTAAGCTTAAAAGTATATTAAATGATTTTTCCACTCAGTTTCTCTACGAAACGATTAATTTACTAGCTTAACTCTAATTAACTCTAGCACTCTATTCTAATTCTATTCTTTTTTTAAACTTGTCTCTTTTAGACTTGCACTCTATTCATTTACTAACTGCTTGTTTTCTTTAAAAAAAACTAACTAGCTTTTCTAATCTTTTTGTATTCTGTCTATTTGTTTTCTATTTATTTATTATACAATTAACAAAAAGCAAAAAGGCCTCTAACACTAGCTTGCTCTATTCTTTTTCTATTCTATCTGTTTTCTTTTTATTTATTATATAGTTTAAAAAAACTTGCTACATGTACTGCGTTAAGCTAACTGAGACTTGTATAGCACTTGCATATTATTACTCTTTTGTTGATTTTGATTGCTTCCATTGTCATCATTTGTAAGTCACTTTGGATAAAAGCGTCTGCTAAATGACTAAATGTAAAAGTATATTTCTACTTCAGTAGTACTCGTGCAATTACAAAAGTATACTAAACACCACTGATATTTAAATAGATTTTTCCACTCTATTTCTCTACGAAACGATTAATTTAAAATGCCTCATCAGGTCATCACAAATGACTGTGATTGGTCCGATCTGACGCGCGCTGAGAAATGTAACTGTTAACACGTGACATTGGGCGTCTACGTCAACCGCGGTCTGAATCCTGATACTAACGAAAATAATATTTTTAATAGCTCTGCATTTGAGAACACGCCGTTTAAAAATACAATTAAATTATAGTTTATGTAAATCGTTGTAGGTTTTATTTCTGGGATTTACGCTGCGCCTACGTCATCAGCGCGCGCCGAATTCAACATGGCGAGTGTTGTTTAGTTGTTATTGATCTGCGGAATAAACCCACAATCATTGAATCCGGCTGCCTTCTCTCATCTTTGTCCACCATGAGCGATGAGAAGCAAACAGAGGGTCGTAATTTCTTCATGGGTTATGATGATCTGAGCGACAGCAGCAGTGACTCGGACAGTCGCGAGTCCGGTGTGAAGAGCCGAGGCGAACCGGAGCCCTCCGGATCTTCTGAAGCGCAGAGCCGCAAACGAGCCGCCGCCGAGCCGCTGCCCAAACCCGACGATCTGTTCCGATCCGTCAGCAAACCCACGTTCCTCTACAACCCGCTGAATAAAGTCATCGACTGGGACAGAAGAGCCGTCAAAGCGCCAGAAGAGGTCAGTCTCACTCTCATTATTACATTATTATTCAATATTTGTGACCTGTGCTGGCAAAATGAGTCACGAGCTAATTTTCAAAAACTGAGTTCTTTTTATTTTCACATTCTCCATTAAAAGACCTTCAAAATGATTTGTTGAATCAGACAGAGCTACACCTGTTTGAAGTCGACAAAGTCAGCAAAGTTACTTCTGAGAAGCAAAATCACCAGCAACATTGCATCGTTTCCATTAATTACTGTATTAATAATCACAGTATAGTCATTTTTTATTTTATCTTTATTAAAAATAAGAACAGATGCAAAAAAACAACAACAGTACAACAAATATAAGAATGAAACAAATAGGCCTAGTGCATTACTTTTTCATTTTACATCTAATCAAAAGCATTGAAGTAAGAAAAACAAATAATCAAATGTAAAAATCTCTTCGGTGTGTTTATTACAAATAAATTGATTATTAAAGCTACAAAAGCAGTTCAGTCAAGAGCAGTGATTTTTCTTTTGTTAGATTAACATTGAGACAGACGGCCTATATTATGATTTACTGTAATGCACGGATCTAATATAATGTTACACATCAGATGTTTTCTCAACAGTTCCCAGATGTTCACTTAATACATAACCGATTATGTTTGCGTGAATAGCCTACTTAAATACTGTAATTCTGTGTAGTATGTGACAAATTCATACGATCTTACGAAATACAAACCGGAACACAATGAGCGCGTTCTGAAAAGGGGCGGGGCTACGTAAGGCCTATAATAAGTACATCTGTTTAATTAATGGAATTATTAAATAAAATGTAAATATCTAAAAATAATACTACTATAATAATTTGATTTGTTAAAGTGGTTCATTATTCTAATTTAAATTATTGAATAATTTCATCAATTCTGTACATTTCAAACATATTTATGATTTATCATAACTTATAGGCCACTTCGGTGAAATCAAACAATGTGGAAGATGTCTGTCGCTTACTCTGATTGTTTGACTGTAAAAGTCTTAAATGTTTCAGCCTCCGAAAGAGTTTAAGGTGTGGAAGAACAACGCCGTTCCTCCCCCACAGACGTATGTGACGGAGGAGAAGAAGAAAGGAGCTCCTGATGGGATGGACATGGCCATCAAATGGTCCAATGTATACGAGGACAACGGAGACGACGCCCCTCAAGCTCACGGCGGCCCCGCCCACTTCCTGCCAGAGGAGGAGGAGCCACAGCGGCCGGACTCTGGTAACGTCAAACTCTCTATCTATCTATCGTTCTATCTGTCTGTCTATCTATCTGTCTATCTATCTTCTATCTGTCTATCTGTCTATCTATCTATCTGTCTATCTATCTATCGTTCATTCTATCTATCTATCTATCTATCTATCATTCTGTCTATCGTTCTATCATTCTATCTATCGTTCTATCTATCTATCTATCTATCTGTTTATCGTTCTATCTATCACTCTATCGTTCTGTCTATCGTTCTGTCTATTCTATCTATCGTTCTATCTATCTATCATTCTATCTATCGTGCTATCTATTGTTCTATCTATCTATCGTTCTATATATCTATCTAGCTATCTTTCTGTCTATCGTTCTATCGTTCTATTTATCTATCTATCTATCTATCGTTCTATCTATCTATCTATCGATCTATCGTTCTATCTGTCTATCTATCTATCGTCGTTCTATCTATCATCTATCTATCTGTGGATATCGATGGGATCGTGATCATATAGATCTATCAGGGATCGGTGTTCGAGGGGAAATGAATCCGAATGGGTGTTCGGGAATCGTGGGAAAAAGGGGTGGGGGGGTCGGGGGGGGCGCGGGCTACTAGTGTATCGTAGAATCGTTATCGTTCTATCCGTGTGGCGCGTTCTATCGATCTATCGATGTTTACTGTAGGATTCTATCGGGCAGCCTATCATTCTATCTATCTGTCTATCTATCGTTCTATCTATCGTTCTATCTATCTATCGTTCTATCTGTCTATCTATCTATCGTTCTATCTATCATCTCTATCTATCATCTATCTTCTATCTATCTATCATTCTATCTATCTATCGTTCTATCTATCTATCGTTCTATCTATCTATCTGTCTATCTATCTATCGTTCTATCTATCTATCTATCTATCTATCTATCTATCTATCTATCGTTCTATCTATCGTTCTATCTGTCTATCTATCGTTCTATCTATCTATCTATCTATCTATCTATCTATCTATCTATCTATCATTCTATCTATCTTCTGTCTATCGTTCTATCTATCATTCTATCGTTCTATCTATCTATCTATTGTTCTATCGTTCTCTCTATCGTTATATGGTACATCTATCTATCTATCTATCTATCTATCTATCGTTCTATCGTTCTATCTATCGTTCTATCTATCTATCTATCTATCATCTATCTATCATTCTATCTATCGATCTATCTATCTATCTATCGTTCTATCTATCTATCTATCGTTCTATCTATCGTTCTATCTATCTATCTATCGTTCTATCTATCGTTCTATCTATCTATCTATCTATCGTTCTATCTATCTATCGTTCTATCTATCTATCTATCTATCTATCTATCGTTCTATCTATCTATCGTTCTATCTATCTATCTATCTATCTATCTCTATCTATTCTATCTATCTATCGTTCTATCTATGTTCTATCTATCGTTCTATCTATCTATCTATCTATCTATCTATCGTTCTATCGTATCGTTCTATCTATCGTTCTATCTATCGTTCTATCTATCTATCGTTCTGTCTATCTGTTCTGTCTATCGTTCTGTCTATCGTTCTATCTATCGTTCTATCTATCTATCGTTCTATCTATCTATCGTTGTATCTATCGTTCTATCTATCTATCGTTGTATCTATCGTTCTGTCTATCGTTCTATCTATCTATCTATCTATCTATCTATCTATTGTTGTATCGTTCTATCTATCGTTGTATCTATCTATCTATCTATCTATCTATCTATCTATCTTGAAGCTGTTTTGTAGTGTTTGACACTCTTTCTCATCCCAGATGAAGATGATTCAGAGCAGCAGAAGTCTGGTAAGAAGCGTCGCGTGGAAACGTTCCAGCAGAAGGAGAAGAGAAAGCGGGACATCGGACAGGCCACGTCAGATAAGAGCTTTGTGGAAGAGGAGAAGCGAATCCTGCGTCAGTGTATCGACTGACGCATCTGTTAACATTTAACCCGCTCCGTTTGTTTTAATCCCTCAATCTTTAGTCTGGGACATTTTAAATTATTATTCCAGCATCACGTCCATGTAAAGAGGGTTTGTTTAAGACATTTCCCTGCAGGTTGCTTTAATGATGTGTTTGTGTTTTGGACGTCTTTCAACTGTAAATTTGAAGCTTGTAAGGAACATTTTTCACTGGTTATTTGGTTTCCTGTATATTTCTGATCATTTGTAGCTTCTGAATTGGATAAAGTCGTTCTCTCGGAGTCTCTGTGTTTGTATCTCTGATATGTGTAAGTGTGTGTTTGTACTGATGTTTTACTGTCACTAGGTGGCGACACTGAATAAGATTTGATCCAAAGTGGTTTCGAAAGCTCATTGAAAACCTGGAATTAAAACTGCATTTAGAAATGGAATTTAATGCAGAAATTTCATAAGTGACTATTAGGTTATGCTCTCAAATATTTACTTTCCCAAAACTATATACTTGGTAAAAGTGTTTTTTATATATATTTTTTGTGATATGTGACCCTGGAGCACAAAAGCAGTCATAAGTAACACAGGTATATTTGTAGCAATAGACAACAATACATTGTATGGGTCAAAATTATATTTAGTCTTTTATGGCAAAAATCATTAGAATATTAAGTAAATATCATGTTCCATGAAGATATTTTGTAAGTTTCCTACTGTAAATAAATCAAAACTTAATTTTTGATTAGTAATATGCATTGCTAAGAACTTAATTTGAACAACTTTAAAGATGATTTTCTCAATATTTGGATTTTTTTGCACCCTCAGATTCCAGATTTTCAAATAGTAGTATCTCAGCCAAATATTGTCCTATCATAACAAACCATACATCAATGGAAAGCTTATTTATTATGTATAACTATGTACTTATTATTATGTATAAATCTCAATGTCCCTTATGTCTGGTTTTGTGGTCCAGGGTCACATATACCATAGGAATATGATGGTAAATCTGGTACTTTTTGATAAATATAATGGTGTATGATCATTTAGAACATGCATTACCATAGTAAATAAAGCCATAGTACTCTTTAAGGGTCATGTGATGTTTGAAAATCATTTTTGAATGTGTGAATGATCAAATGTCTCGGTCTTCTCATCATATCTTGTGTAATATCAGTTCAGTGCAGCTGCAGCGGCGGGTTGAAGGATGTGGAAAGCGTGTGTAATTTTTCTCCCGGGAGCATGAAGTGATCAGAGGGATTCCAGGGAATTCTGTCGTCTCTTGTGGACATGAAACAGGTAGAAATGCAGATGATAAGATTCCAGCGTGCAGGTATGTGCCCGGCCTTGTCTCAGACCTCACGCCTGAATGATCATCAGGAGATTCCAGCAGGATTCTCAGGGTTTATAATGCGCTGCTTTTCCACGACCTGAAGTTCAGCACTGAACTAGAACCAATCATCTATTGATCTATTGATAGTTATGCAATAATCTAATGTTAAGTATTAAAGGTTTAGTGTTTGTGCTCCAGACATGAACGATTCCTCAATTTGTGATTATTTATTATTCTGTAGAAACCAAAAATCAGCTTCTTTTTTTATTTATTTTTAATATTTCTAATTAGTTTTTATTTTATGTTTCCTGTTTTCATTTTAATTTGCGATATTATTCTGTGGAGAAAAAAATATTTAATTTTACTTCTGGAAAATTTCACTAGCCCTATATTCTATAATATACTATATATTTATGTGTGTGTGTGTTTATTACTGTTTGAATTTGTTTTGTTGTCTTATTTTAATTTTAGACATTATTCTGTAGAAATAATTTAAATTTTTTATTTATTTATATATTTTTGAAAGACATGCATATATATGATTAATATTTTGAACAATTGTTTATTTTTATATTGTCTGTTTTCATTTTAATATATTCATTTAATTTTCATTTCATTTTAATTACTCATTAATTTATTTGTTTTTATTAGTTTAGTTTTTAAAATGTTTAAAATAGTCTCTCCTTGAGACTGGTAGAAATGACCTATCTAGAACACCTTAGCAACTGCATAGCAATGCCCTAGTAACATCCAGAGCACCCTTAGCAACGCCCTAGCAACCACACAGCATTTTACCATCACAAACCCCGCTCACATGTTCTTCTGAAGATGAAAACATCAAGTTATTAATTAACGTGTCCTGCTCTGAACGTTCTAACATGTTTTCTAGCCGTTGTGTTTGTCGTGTCGCTGAATAAAGGCCGCCGGTGAATTTGCTGAGCTCTCGTGGAAATATACAGCGATATTTGTGCATTTAGTGAATGTTTGACCCTGTAAATGTGATTCACGAGCACAGTATGAACAGTGACCACAAACATGCATCTATTAAGTGTCCACAGAGCCTGAGCTGAATTCCAGCGCACGTTTGTGTCTTAAGACTGACTGGAGTTTGTGGAAAATCAGTGCAAATATCTGAATGACCATTCTCTGAGCGCAGAGACATATGGCCATCATACATATTCAGATCTGAGGTTTCTGTGGCGTTTGTGTGTTATGAATGGGCTCGGCTGACAGTGTGTGTATTCATTAAAGGCAGAGCGGTCGTCACGGCGATTGAGAGGCGGGTGTCCAGACTGTCCGTCACCATAGCGATGAGAAACCGGAAGCAGTGACCTTCAGTGGGATGCTAGGCTGCGGGAAAGTACACACTCGTGCTTTAGTAGCCTATCTAGTGAGATTGAACGTCAGTATAGAGCAAAAACCTTCAGAACAGACCTGCCATGAGCTCTGAAGATGTTAAGTAATGATAGATTTATTCTGTAGAAACAAGAAGTCAGTGTAAATGGTATTTTATTTATTTACATATTTATTCATTTTAAGAAAACCAATTTTTGCAATAAGCTCATGTTTACATATAGTGCATATATTTGATTGTGTTTTAGATTATTATTATTTTGATATATTGTTCATATAAACTAATTACAATATAATTAATATATTATTCATATAAATAATACAAGTCATTAAATTTAGCCTATATTAACAACTTTAACAAGAATTTCAATGCTACGAGTTTATATATGTATGTGTGTGTGTGTGTGTGTGTGTGTATATACATACATACATACATACATAACATGTTTCTATATTTTGCCATTACTAATTACAGATATTAAAATTAAGTCATCATATATAATAATAATAATTCTTTAAAAAAAAATAACTTGGTTTAGTGCAAAAAATATCATTTTATATATATTTATTTTATTTTTATATATAGTCAAGCCAAAATGTATTCAGACCCCTTCAACATGTCTCACATTATCACAGTTTATTCACTATAGTTTAGTAATAAAATATGACAAGAACTCAGAACTGTGTCAGAACAAATTGATCTTGATAACGTCAGATAACTTTGATAGAAAGATATGTAATGAATTTGGTTGAATAGCTGTCAGCTGTTAAATCTGAGTACACAATTAGATAATACCAATTCAGCTCAACCAATCACCAAGCAATGCTTCATTTTGTTCAGTCTGTGGTGTAAAAAGGTCGCTTTAGCAATTAAAGAAGAACACTAAAGCAAAACATGCTCAGGTCAAAGTGTCTGAATAATTTTTGGCCCCAAATTTGATCACTTTTACTGGTAGTCCACAGTATGAAGAATTTGTGGGTATAATATGTCACAGTTTACTTTATTTGGCTATCTTCACTAAATGAACTATAGTGTCCTGCACCCACTAGTAAAAAAATATTACAAATTATATCTGGTGTCTGAATAACTTTTGGTTTGACTTTTTAAGTCATTGAAATTATAATAAATACCTGTTTATATATATTCATATTTTGCAATAAATGTCTTATTAAAGTCATTAATAAATATATATATATATATATATATATATATATATATATAATTGTAATAATTGAATAATATTTTTTATTATTTTTTAAGTTTATTGAACTTGTATATTTCTATAATTTTACAGACTTATAACAAGTTTATTGAAATATACAGTATGTATTTTACAATAATTTCTACCATAAATTGTTACTTTTTTCATACTAAAAGCAGTTATGCAGCTTTAGAGTTTCATTCCTCATTGATCAACAACTAAAACACATTCACATTGATTGTAGGTAATATTAACTTTAAGTTCTTATGTTCTTGTGTGCACTAAAATCCACCCTAAGTAGTACGCCATCCAAACTCTTACTATGATGAGACGCACTTGTCGTACTGTTACAGTATAGCAAAATTAATTTCCTTCCCTTTTACTTTTAGGCTTCATCCAGACACCCATGAAGTGCTGTTGTCAGTGATTTGCGGTGTACTAATAGTAATCTCAGACACTATGTAGTTTAGTAGTAAGCGATTTGACGGACAGATTGAACAGCTTTCATGATGTGTGTGGGACAGCACTATTCATTCATCACAGATGGACGGCCGGAGCAGGAGACACACAGTCTGACCCTCGGCCTGAGAACCAGCGGGAGGAGAGACCGGTTTAATAAAGACCACAACAAACCGCGTCACACCAGACTGACCGGTGTGAGTTCAGTTCAGACTGAGAGGAGTCACATTTGACCGGGCCAAATATGTTTGCATGATGCTAAGCTGTTATTAGTGTGTTGCTATGCGGTTGCTAGTGTGTTTTTGGGTGGTTGCTAGACTGTTGCTAGGTGGTTTACTCAACAAGTGACAAGATTGATACTTTAATACTTCGTTGTTTGATCTAAGAATCCAGCGATAAGCAGACACGACACTGCTAGAATCAATCAAAAATCAGAGCCAATCAGAAGTGTGTGTGGGCGGAGCCTCTCTGCAAGCGCACTGACTGTATTCGCAATGGAATGGATAGCCTACATAGTCTAATTCTTAAATATTAAAACAATTTTAACATGATTAAAAATACATACTGCGTGACTGATACACTTTTCACACTTTCAGGTTTTTTGAAGTAAATTTGAGGTAAACTCTCTATTGTCTCTTATTATGGCTGTAAAGGTCACATACAGGGGGCGGACTGTGACTACATTTCAGCCCAGGAAATCTCACACTTATCCTGGCCATCCCATACACCCACAACAAATTCTGAAACAAGGACAACTCTATTTTTTTGTATGGCCACGAATCATTTGATTTAGATCGGAACTTCGAAGTGCAGATTACAAATCATTTGATTTAGATGGTAACTTCAGAGCGGATTCACGAATCATTTGATTTAGATCGGAACTTCGAAAGAGCAGATCACGAATCATTTGATTTAGATCGGAACTTCGAAGAGCAGATCACGAATCATTTGATTTAGATCGGAACTTCGAAGAGCAGATCACGAATCATTTGATTTAGATCGGAACTTCGAAGAGCAGATCGCGAATCATTTGATTTAGATCGGAACTTCGAAGAGCAGATCGTGAATCATTTGATTTAGATCGGAACTTCGAAGCGCAGATCACGAATCATTTGATTTAGATCGGAACTTCGAAGAGCAGACCGCGAATCATTTGATTTAGATCGGAACTTCGAAGCGCAGATCACGAATCATTTGATTTAGATCGGAACTTCGAAGAGCAGATCACGAATCATTTGATTTAGATCGGAACTTCGAAGAGCAGATCGTGAATCATTTGATTTAGATCGGAACTTCGAAGCGCAGATCTTGAATCATTTGATTTAGATCGGAACTTCGAAGAGCAGATCTTGAATCATTTGATTTAGATCGGAACTTCGAAGAGCAGATCACAAATCATTTGATTTAGATCGGAACTTCGAAGCGCAGATCACAAATCATTTGATTTAGATCGGAACTTCGAAGCGCAGATCACAAATCATTTGATTTAGATTGGAACTTCGAAGAGCAGATCGCGAATCATTTGATTTAGATCGGAACTTCGAAGCGCAGATCACAAATCATTTGATTTAGATCGGAACTTCGAAGCGCAGATCTTGAATCATTTGATTTAGATCGGAACTTCGAAGAGCAGATCACAAATCATTTGATTTAGATCGGAACTTCGAAGCGCAGATCACAAATCATTTGATTTAGATTGGAACTTGAAGCACAGATTGCAAATCATTTGATTTAGATCGGAACTTGAAGCACAGATTGGAACGGAACTTCGAAGATTTAGATCGGAGCAGATCAAATCATTTGATTTAGATCGAATCATTTGATTTAGATCGGAACTTGAAGCACAGATTGCAAATCATTTGATTTAGATCGGAACTTCGAAGAGCAGATTGCAAATCATTTGATTTAGATCGGAACTTCGAAGAGCAGATTGCAAATCATTTGATTTAGAATCATTTGATTTAGATCGGAACTTCGAAGAGCAGATCGCGAATCATTTGATTTAGATCGGAACTTCGAAGCGCAGATCACGAATCATTTGATTTAGATCGGAACTTCGAAGCGCAGATCACGAATCATTTGATTTAGATCGGAACTTCGAAGAGCAGATCACGAATCATTTGATTTAGATCGGAACTTCGAAGAGCAGATCGTGAATCATTTGATTTAGATCGGAACTTCGAAGCGCAGATCGCGAATCATTTGATTTAGATCGGAACTTCGAAGAGCAGATCGCGAATCATTTGATTTAGATCGGAACTTCGAAGCGCAGATCACGAATCATTTGATTTAGATCGGAACTTCGAAGAGCAGATTGTGAATTATTTGATTTAGATCGGAACTTCGAAGCGCGGATCGGAACTTCGAAGCGCAGGTCGCGAATCATTTGATTTAGATCCGAACTTCGAAGCGCGGATCGGAACTTTGAAGCGCAGGTCGCGAATCATTTGATTTAGATCGGAACTTCGAAGGACGGATCGCAAATTTTTATTTTTAGATATTTTTTAAACAGTATAAACATTAAGGCAGTACAGTTATAAAAACAAAACAAAGAAAAAAGAAAGTATACACGGATACAAATCCCTTAAGAAAATGAAGAAAAATGTTTTACCACAGTTTTACTACAAATACCATGGTTAAACTATGATTAGTGTAGGAAAACCATGGTTAATTTGTGGTTACCATGTTTTAACTATAGTAGCCATGGTGTGTGGGTGTGTGTTTTCTGATTAAAAAATGCATGGCGATTCGATCTGAATGAAGCGTTTAAAGGTGCAGCACTGCACAAAAGCAGTAAAGTGAGTGACTTTATGCAGTGATCATCTGAGAGCGTCACCCCTGTCCCGCAGCAGAGGGGTCCTGGCTAATTTACGTCCTGAGAAAGGGGTGCGGATCGCTACCATAAATTGTGTTGCTGGGGTGCGAGAGACTCAAAGACACTGCAAAGAGCTAAAAGACAATGAGGAGGGAGTCGCAGTGAACGCAGACAGCTGCACGACTGCACACACGCGCATCACTATCAATACAGCCGGAGAAACAGATGTTCCTCTTCACAAAGACTGACAGAGAGAAAGAAAGAGATTGGCTGATGCACACTGATCAGATTTCTTGCTTTCATAGTCCATTTCTTAAAAGAGTTGTGCAATAAAAAATTTAATTCTTAATTTATTCTCTCTCATGTTATTGCAAACTCTAAATCAGAGGTGCCAAACATTTTAATATGAAGAGCCAAAAACTTGATTGAGGGACATGGACCAAAAGTAAATGTTGCATTGTATAATTGTGTTGTATTATATTATATTAAAATGTATTATTATTTTTAATAAATAAATAATTGTGATATAATGAAAATTATACAGATTTTTATCAGTCACTCATATTGTTTCAATGCAAAAGTCCATTCAAAACAAAAAAGTAAAATCAGAAATGAAGATATGCTTAAATTACATGTTTTCCCCTTTTTTAAACTGAAACCAGAAAAGAAAATGTAACCGTTTTATTTTAGCTATCAAAGTAACTGTTTTAGCTGTCAAAGTAACATTTCCTTTATAAACATTTTAAGTAATAAAAATGAACAAAAAAATGACAAAAACACAGCAGCATTACTAAATTTTGAACAAAAATTAAATAAATAAAAAAGTAATTCAAAACATAAATTTTTAAATAAACAAAAATTAAAAATAATTTAAATAAATATATGCTATATATATATAAGTATATATATGCATAAAATAAATGCAAAAATCAAACAAAAAAAATAAATAAGAAAATAAAATATGTTTGGCATGTTTGTTTTTTAAACTGTTCTTTAACTGTTTTTTTTTATTTCAGCTAGTTGACAAATACAATTATTTAATCATTTAATTTAATCATTTAAATTATTTAATTATTTAAATGTAAATATTTTAAATCAAATTCACTTACGTTGTTTTTACATTTCAATGCAAAAAAATCAGAATTTTAAACTAAGAAATGAAGATATGGCATGTTTTTCTCTTGTGATATGAAATGGCCCTGGTTTGGGCATCTCTGATCTCTGTTGTCATTAAATTGCTACAAATGTGTTTTTGAATGTATAAAGTACAACATGTTCATGATGTTAAGAAACTGATGTGATTTCATCCTGCAGATCTGTATGTCTGATCTAACAACACAACACACTCAGAACAGTGAAGCAACTAAATGAGTACTAGAGGTAAGTAAACACTCACGTCACCCCGCATCCTTGTTTTTCACTGTGTGTGTTTCTGCTGCAGGCTGCGACATGCGCACGGATGCTCAGACAAGAGAGGCATGCGCTGCTGTGAGTGTGTGTGTGTGTGTGTTCGGGGGGCTTTCGGTTGTTTTTCTGATAAAGTTCCCTGATTTCATAACTGAACATCCTAATCTGTCTCCTCAATCTGCTGCAGCGAAACGTTCTTTATTAAGATGCACAGAATGCGAGGAGGTGCATGATGGGACAGGCTCAGTGTTTGAGATGTTCAGATCCAGCGATGATTCAAATGATCTGCTTTATCTGCAACACATTTACAGAAAAGAGATGAAGCTACATCCTTTAAAGACCAAAAACCAAAAACAAGCTTCTAAACTTGAGGTTGATGTGTTCATATATATATATATATATATATAATTAATATTGTAACAATTTTATTTATATTGTATATTGTAATTATAAATTGTATATTGTAAATGTAAATTATATTATTTATATTGTATAATTATTACTTTATAAATAATATTATTATTTGTATTATAATTATAAATAATTTGAGATATTAATATAAATAATTTGTATATTATGTTTTATAAATGTTATATGAACGTATTTATTATATTTAAGTACCATTTATAATCTTTTGATATTACACATCAAATATTATAAAATATGATAAAATATTGTTTAAAATATAAAATATGGTTCTTAAAATCATAAATACTTTCATATAACATTAATTATATATATATATATATATTATTTGAAATGAGTCTTGAGATAATGAAAACAACTAATTTAAAATGAGAAATAAACTTTTAGTGAATTTATTTCAAATAATGCATATCAATCATGATTTTACTGTCTATGAGTTTACTGTTCTGTATACAAACACAAAAGATTTCAATATTTATTAGGCTGCAGTCATATTGTAATATGGTATGCAGTCGTTAAATGCAGAGCAATCAGCGGAAATGTATGAATTATTGCATTTATTGCTGAGGTAACTGATTTCTAATGTGATTATGAATAGGGGATGAACAATCAAATAAGTCCTCAGATGTAGTTTGTTTCTCTTGGCTCTCTCTGTCGGATGTTTGTGGAATCTGAAAGAAAAGCATGAGTCAGTATGTTAATCGCAGGATATCTGAGGGAAGAAGATGAAGTGATTTGCTTTCAGACCAAATTCCCGATTATTCCCAGAAGCCGGAGGCTGCCAGGACATGCAGGTGTGTTGATGGGATCTCTGCGTGCTTCGGTCCGTCTCAGACGTGCGCTGACAAGTTTGTAAACAAGAAGGCCAGAATATGAATGAGAAACACTTTCTGCTGCAGAGCACAGAGGCTGTCATTCCTGTGATGATTATCCCATTGAGACATAATCAGTCTATTAGTCCAAATCAGTGTTGAGCTGTAATCTGTTTAAACAGGTCTGATCATTACCTGTAATATAAACCCATCGCCATCCAACATGCTCCAGACATAAATGAATGCTGTCGTTATGGGACCGACATCAGGTTTAATAACTCACAGATTAAAAGTCGAATTAAGTTAATGAACTATCATAATTGACTTTAAAACTACAGCAATACTACAAACATGAGAAAGAATTCAGATCTATTTTAGGTAACTTTAAGATATTAATAAATATTATATAATGCTGAAAACATCAGATATTTATGAAGATTTAAATATAAAAAACATGCAAAAACAGTTCATGACAGTCAGACTATTATTATTTTATTTTTTATCTATTATTAATTATATTTTTATATAATGTAGTGAAATTATATATTTATGATTTTATAATAGCATTTATACAGTAGGGTCAGTTTGGGTAAATTGAGTCATTATATATTCTTCACTATTTTAAATATAATAAATCATACATTATTATATACATTGTATTTAATATAATAATTTACTGTTTTTATATTATAGTATATTATATAATAAAAATATATACATTCATACTTATCTTTTAATATAAACATATTTTAAAAGACACATAGTATAGAATATATTCTTTATATGTTTATATTGGTCTAAAAGTTATATATAAGTATATATATATATATATATATATATATATATATATATATATATATATATATATATATATAGCTTATTAGATATTTGAATCTTTATATATATATATATATATAATATAAAGATAAAACAGAGAAAAGTATAATTATGATTATATAATGATATGCTATAAATAGTATAAATGTATTATAAATATAAAAATATATCAAATTTTTGTAAAAAATATAAAAATAGATAAAATATATACCGTAATAAAATATATACTTTTATTTATAATATATATAGAAATATTGTGTGTGTGTTTTTTAATTGTATTATTACTATTATTATTATTATTTTTTTTTTTAAGTATTATGTAAGTAGTTTGTACTACTAGTAAATACAAGTGTTTTGGGATGGAATAGCGTGCACAGCATACTCGTAACAAGCCTATTTAGAAGCTATATGAGTGAAGTAGCCGCAGAGCTGCTGGTTGCATGTGGAGTTTGTTTGAGCTCCGCCTCTAAACCTTTAACCCCCACAGAAACTATCTGAACTATTTCAACACACACACACAGAGAGAGAGAGAGAGAGAGAGAGAGAGAGAGAGAGAGAGAGAGAGAATGTGTGTGCGTGCGTGATTTGATTTCAGTGGATCATGGAGCAGCGCTCTGACCGCGGTGTGTCGGAGTCTCCTGGCCGCACGGATGCGCTTCTAATACGGTTACTTTGGCTCCGGAGCGCCGCTGAACGGAACTAAAGCTGGAGGATCGGATCGGTACCGATGGCTGATCCTCTGCGGAGGACAATTCTAGCCAAACTCAGGGGCAAGAAACCCAAAGGGAAAGACGCGAGCACTGCGAACCGGCCGAGAGAAGGTAAAGAAAAAGTTTCTCAGATGCAAACAGAGAGAATTTACATATCAAACGCGATGAGGGCTGAGCATAGCTGTGCGAATGCGGATCCGGTTCCCCGGTGCGCCGGGGGTCCCGCTGATCAAAGCGAACGGACCGAGCTGAAGCGCTTCCACACGCCGCGGGTCCGCGGAGACTCGATCGGCTTCGGCGGCTGCGATGTAAAACTCAAACGAGAGGCTTTAAAGCTAACAGATGGTCAAGATCTAAAGAATAAAGAGCCAAATGTTACATTACTCGAGCAAAAGGCCGGGCAAAACATTACGGGCGACTTTAGGAGCCCACAACATCACGTGTTTGATTATATAGACGCGGAAAGCGATCTAATTCAGGTTATAGAGAGTTCACTGGAGTATCATGGAGATTTGAGGATGCCCACTTTACAAAGTCCAACTTTTTTCCCCACTGATCTGGAAATAACATTGGCCCCTGGGCTGAGAGACGGGGCCCCTCGACACCACTCAGACGACAGTGAGGACGACGATTATTACGATAACCAAATTCTGCCCTTTTATGAGTCGTGCACTCAGTTGAACGACCGAAATAAAAATATCGGTGAGCCAATATCGGCATCGGGGTCAAACAAAACCACGCAAGAAACAGACAGACTGAAGTCGCAACTAAAAGAGGCGTATTATTTGCTAATAAACACAATGCATAACATCAGTTTCGACGGTCAGGTTGAAGATAACGGATTTGTGGATCAGGCCAGTAGCACAAGTCAATCCAACGATAGCGTTAGCACAGGAAGCAACGCGTCGGAAGAACGTCGGAACGATTCTGATTCGCCACTGTTTGCGTTTATCGGACGATGTGGGGTGGGATTGACGGGGTCTTCGCAATGCAGAAGCTTGCAGAATATTCACAACGTGAATCCCAAACCGACGCTTCAGCGGTCGGTGAGCGATAGCAAGGTGAAGTACTCGTCAAATCGCGAGGAAGAGCCACGACCTGCAGTCGCATCGGGACGCGTCGCGCAAATGGCGAACCCTATGGAAACCCTACCGACGCCTGTTTCGATGCGACAATCCTGCGACGACGCAACGGTGCCCAAACATCCTGGAGTCACCGTCAACAAGATGCAAGAGTGGATGCAGAAAGGTCGCGTGCTTTCGTCCGAAATGAAGCAGAGGATCGCTGGTTCTTCGCTGAGAGCCAATCATGTGAGGCCAAAAACAGTGCGACAGCAGACAGGTATGGACGCCCGCTGTCGTGGAGGATCATCTGATTCATCTCACAACCTCCTGTGGAAAACGCTAGGAGAGCTTCTGGGTGTCTTTTAACCGGTGCCGGGTTTTTCCTCCTCTTTCTTCATGACTAAAGCCCTGTTCACACCATGAACGATAACTACACTAGTCAACGTTTGAAGTGGATCAAAACCTTTCATCAAAGTTGTCCTAAAAGCTAGGGTTGGGTTTTGTTTGTATTTTATCAATTCTGATTCTGCTTATCGATTCCGATTCTTATCAATTCCCAGTTTCAATTCCAGTGTGGTTAAAAGTCAAACATTTAGATATCAGACATATTTATTCTGCATCTCTTTTTGCAAAACATTTAATTGCTGCTAAATAACATGAACAAAAATCAGCCGGCTACATAAAAACTGGACTCGATTAAGAGCTGTTTGTGTACAAAATAGAGCTGCACGATTCTGGATAAATTGAGACTTTTGTGGTTCTCTCACAATTCTGAAGAAAAGATACTAGACAACTAAACAAAATCTCATGGAATTTATGAATGGAATAATTCAATGACTCACTCAAGATTAACTTGTTTCATTACTGGATGAATCAGTGTTTTAGCATTCATTTCTTGAATGAATGATTCAAATACAAATACGTTTTTAATAGCCCCTTTTTGCCACCAAAAAAAAGATGCTCACACAGGATCTGAGGCAGAATTGATATTTTTATTTTACAACAAGTATCCGATTCCTGACCTTAAGTATCTGATTCTGGAATTGGAATTGATTTTAGATTCCCAACCCTACTAATACCTAAAACCAAAATGTGTTCTGGTCTTAGGACAACTTTGATTAACCTTTTTTGATCCACTTCTAATGTTGAGTACTGTATGAAGATAACTATAAAGATAAAGACATTAGCGTCCACACCAGCGGAACGATATCGTCTGTTTGTTCAAAGCGCACATGCATCTGCAGCTTTACATTCTCGAGCTCGTTATAGCAGGATGGATTCTGATTGGATGTTGAAGTTTGTATCATTCATCAGCTGGAAAAAAATCTTTCTGAAAGTGATTCCAACGATATTGTTTCTCTGTGCCTTTATCGTTGTAGCTGAGATGTGGACTCTGCTATTCTTTAATATTTAGATCGATTTTTAGAACTATAAGTTTATCTTTATCGTTATCATTATAGTTATCATCCTTTGTGTGAACGGGCCTTAATGGCGTTTCACGTAACACGTTTGGCAGAAGCGTGCCGGAGGCTCGATTGGTTCCTCTCCACTAACACACTCACTCTCTGAATAATTCATTTCATGCTTGTCGTCTTGGTGATGGTGGTGGTTTTGTGCTGATGTTAATTGCGAGTGTTTATTGTGTTGAGATGCTGGAACCCTGATAAGACGTGACCCAGCAGATGGTTGGGTTATCAGTGTTTTAAAGGTCACTCGTCCACTGTCAAGTGTGTATCCAAGAAAACAAGTGGTTGACAGCTATCTTGTATCATGAAACCAACAGGAATCATTTTGATTTTGCGTTTGAGTTCATTACTACTAATTCCAGTGTAAACCACAAATCTGAATGCATCAGGCTTAATTTTGGGACAGATGTGCATGCACTGTTTCACAGTCTCAGCAATGGATCCTCTGCAGTGAATGGGTGCCGTCAGAATGAGAGTCCAAACAGCTGATAAAAACATCACAATAATCCACACCACTCCAGTCCATCAGTTAACATCTGGAGAAGACAAAAGCTGAAACAAATCTATCAAGACGTTTTTAACTTCAAACCGTTGCTAAAACATTTGCCCATAATCCATAATAACGCTTCCTCCAGTGAAAAAGTGCATCTCCTGTTGTCTCTCACATCAAAATCCAGCCACATATTTGTTTATAGGCTCATTTTGATCTTGTTTTGTCTTGTAAACGGTGCTTGATCTGTGCAGATTTCTCTCCTGATTCAGACCAGAACACTTTTTCACTGGAGGAAGCGTTATTATGAATTATGGACTCGTATTTTAGTTAAAAACATCTTAATGCTGGATTTGTTTCATCTTTTGTCTTCTCAAGATGTTAACTGATGGACTGGAGTGGTGTGGATTATTGTGATGTGTTTATCAGCTGTTTGGACTCTCATTCTGACGGCACCCATTCACTGCAGAGGATCCATTGCTGAGACAGTAATTACTATTTTTTTTTTTTTTTTTTTTCACTGTGCATTTCATAAGAATAGAACCCATGACTTTGGCATTGCTGGTGCATTTTCATGGAGTGTGGCCAGGAAGCATGTTTGTTTTTGAGAAGACAACTGTTGACACACACACACACACACACACACACACACACACAAACTGGCTACACACAAACGCTGTGTGTGTGTCTCCCTGACAACATTATGCTTAACAATTTTGCACAAAAAGTTGTATCTGCTGATGAGCCGGTGGTGTTTGTTTTGGGCCGGAGGGAGCTGTTCTCGAGTGAATTCTCGTCCCATGGAAACACGGAGCCCCAGGGAGGGAATATTTGGAATGCCAAGGCCATCGTTTCTCTTGTTTGCTCTCTGTTCCTGAGGGCTTGAATGCAGGCGGGGATTAGAAAAGAGACATTACATGTTCGTTAAGGTAGGATTAGTCCGTCCTGTTATCCACGGCTTATTTTAATCTGAGGTGTCTGAGGTTTGAATAAGTAGACTGAACTTATTTTAGTAGCATTTGTGTGCTGATCTATTTACATAGCCTGGTTTATTTTAGGAAAGCGCTGGTTAATCTCACACAAACCTTTAATAACATGTTCAAGTCATATTTCACCCAAAATTACATTTTATTTTTGCTTAAAAAAAAAAGAGACCGGTTTTTGTATCTTTACTATTATTTGCATTGTGACATTATTTTCTTGACAATTATGCATGAATTTGCCCTCTTCTAAATTTTAATCACTGAAAATATTTTTATTAATAGTTTGAAGAAAAATATTATTAATTATACTTTATTTTAAATAATATATATTAATATTTATATAAATATTTAATTAGTAAAATTGTACAAAGGTGCATATGATACATATAATTTGTGCTATAATTTATTTTATGCTGATTGTAATGATAAAAAATCATTGTTCCCATTTATGATTCTCTTTACTGTGTATTTTAAACAAACAAATAAATACATTTATTCCATGGTCTGTCTGAATACTCGATTCTGATTGGCTGGCAGGTGTTGATTAAATTCGTTTAACTGCACAGGTAGTTCCAGGTCAGTTTAATCACCGTTCCATATTAATGCGCTGCTTTAATTGATGCACACTAACTAACCAACAAGCATCACTCGCTCACACACACACACACACACACGGAGAGAGAGAGAGAGAGAGAGGTCGGAGATCGCAGATTGTGCTGCAGGAGGTTCTTTGCCTCCACGTCGTGCATTTAAAATCCTTTAATGCATGGCTAGCCGTTGATTATCCCTTACGTATTGTTACTATATTTCACCTTTTTTAAGAAAACACACTATTTTTTTATCACATCTGTATCTTTAATATTGTTTGTATTGTCACTATTTTTTGACAATTCCACATTAATTTGCCCCCTTCCAAGTTTTAATTACCAAAAGTATTGTTATTAATGTTTGAAGAAAAATAATTATATATATTATATTCAAAAATTATATATTTTATATAAATAATTTATTTACATAATAAAATTGTACAATAGTTTTATATATATATATATATATATATATATATATATAATATGAGGTTAGAACTATTATGAGTATGCAATGTAGTATTTGTTTTACTTCCTTTAATTGATGCTGGTTTTAATTATTAAAAATTGTTGTTCCCAGATATGATTTTCTTTACTGTTACTGTATTTAAAATAATGAGAATGAGAATTTTTGTAATAAAAAATGTGCATAATCCTTGTTAAAAATAATGTCACTTTGCAAAAACAAACAAACAATTAATTTTATATGCAAAATACAATTTTCTCTTGATTTTACAGTGAAATATCAGTATATGAGCTTCACACAAGCATTAATAAGACCACCGTAGTTGCAGTGATATACTGGCAAACCAGCGCAGTAACATTGTGTCCAGTGCTGCTGTAACGCAGCGATCTGATTGGCTGGGAGGCGAGGTTGAATGTGTTCGTGGAATGTCTGCAGTCTGGAGTGAAAGAGTGTCTGGATGCGGCTCTGCAGTAATCATGGGAATACTCTCGGATGACAGAAGACCAGAAACCTGAGGAGGGGGACGGTCACTCACAAACCCAGAGCCACTCGCACAACTCTTCAGGTGTCTGAATGCTGTTGTATTGGATAGGAAATATAAAAACAAGTGTCATTTTTTGTAAAGAAACCCTTTGCAAGCCACACATTTGAGGAGAAAAACAGTTGTAGAGTCTGAAATGATATAGTGTTGAAATGATATTATTGTGAAAAATATTGACACTTTCTGTGAAAGTTCTGTGAGTCATGCAGATGCAGACACTTCATTTGATATTTTGTGTCGTTAACTTGTATAGATACGTTTGCTGTGGATTTTTGGGTTGTTTTAGGACTTTTAAAGGAGAAAATGTGTGAAAAGCGTGACTTTGTTTTTTCCCTTGAATGTTTCAATCTCCATGAAACTGAAGCGTAAGGACATTGTGATTGAAGTTTAATGGCAAAACGTTTGGTGGAAAAAGGCAGTTTGTGGAATTTGAAATGGTGAAACAATAGATCTAGTGTTGAAAATTACATTATTTAAAAAAAAAGTTTTATTGTTGTTTATGAAGTGTTAGTGGATTTAAAAGATCCTTCAGCATTTGAGACATGCAGATACAGACACTTAATGTGATGTTTTATTATGCAATGATGACATTCAGATATGTTTATATTTATAAATACTTTTGCTGTGGATTTTTGGGTTGTTGTAGGACTTTGAAATGAGGAAAATGTGTGAATTTTTGAGCTTTGCTTTTTTGAGTCAATCTCCTTGAAACTGAAGCATCAAGACTGTGATTGTAGTTTTAATATTAAAAACATGTATCAGGCTTTGTAGAAACTTCTGATTTTAGACAAATAGTAAAGCAAGTGTCATTTCTTGTACAAGCAAAATATTTGGGAGGAATAGCAGTTGAAATGACATACTTCTGCTCATCAAGACTGCATTTATTTGATCAAAAATACAGAAAAAAAATGTTAAATATTATTTCAATTTAAAATAATGGTTTTCTATTTTAACATACTCTAAAATATCATTTATTTCTGTGATCAAAGCTTGATTTTCAGCATCATTACTCCAGTCTTCAGTCAATTCAGAAATCATTCTAATATGCTGATTTATTATCACTGATATATAAATATTTTAAACATTTGAATAAACATTTAAAAATAGTTTTGCTCTGGATTTTGGGTTGTTTTAGCATTTTTAAATGAGAAAATGTGTAAAGTCTCCAAATAATTTTCTAGCTGAAGTTTCCTAGTGCTTCGTCTGGCTTTTATTACTTTTATTTAGATTTCCTTGAAAGCTGTTCTTGGGAAGCGTGTGCATCAGTTGTTTTTCCCGCTGTAATTGTTTCAGCTGATCCCTTGAGCGACGGCTTCTGTAATCGAATCTGCTGCTCCATATTCAGATGTGTCTAAAGTTCACGCTTGTGCGTGCGTGTGTGTGTGCGTGAGTGTGTGTGTGTGTGTGTCGTGAGTGTGTGTGTGTGTGTGTGCGTGTGCGTGTGTGTCGTGCGTGCGTGTGTGTGTGTGTGTGTGTGTGTGTGTCAGAGTGAATCGTGCTGTGTGCGTGTGAGAGTGTGTGTGTGTCTCTGTGTGTGTGTGTGTGTTCAGAGGAATCCTGGGCGTGTGAGAGCTCGTCCTCCGTCATGAAAGACCCTTTAACGGCGTCACAGCTGAGCTTTGATCTGTGTAACCTCACAATAACCCAAACCCCGCAGCAGACACACAGACAGTCATGTGCTGCACGTCTGCTCTTCAAACACAGTCTCTGTACATCAGGAACCGCTGTCAAGTGGTTATTAACACAGTCTTGAGTGAACTTCATCAGTTATTAAAGCATCCCTGTTCTGCACCGGTGTTATTTCTAGCATTGAGATGCTATTAGTTTTTCAAAATTAATTAGTTAATATTTTTCATTTTAGTTAAAATTTTGGCAATTTTCTCGAGTGTTATAGTCATTTTATTCATTTTTAAATGAGTTTTATTAATATAGTTTGATTTTATTTCTGTTTTAGTTATTGTTTTATAAAAGTACAAATTAACTTACATAAATTAACTTTATTTATTTATTATTATTTAGCTATTTTTTCTTTGCATTTCTGAGTCAACCTCCATCTCATTTGTTTGTTTGTTTATCTGTTTTCTCTTGCATTTTTGCATCAATTTCCAGATCTCATTTATTTATTAATATATCTATCTATCTGTCTGTCTGTCTTCATCATTAATTAATTAATCAATTCAATTATTTATTTATCTCTCATTTATTAACTTTCTTTCTTTCTTTAAATTAATTAATTTTAGTCATTTATTTAGAATTTTTTCTTGCATTAATGCGTCAATCACCATCATCTATCTATTTATTTATTTATTTAGCTATTTTTCCATTGCATGTTTGAGTCAGTCTCTCTCTCTCTCATTTATTAATTTCTTAAATAACATATTTAGTTATGTATTTTTTATTTAATAATGAATTAACTTTATTTATTTGTTTATTAGTATTATTACACTTCCCCCTGCATGTTGAAGTCAGACATTGTGATTGTAGTTTTAATGGCTTTAATGCAGTAAATAGTAAACACATCTGTAGTTTCAGAGAAAGGAACTACAACATCAAGCACTGTGGAAACTTCTGATGGTACATTTTGACCATCTTTTACCGTCTCACACTTCTGCTGAAGTCATATAATGGTCTCTGAGTTTCAAGTCACTGGTTAACTAATACATAACATTTTATTTATTGCTGTTTTTAACTCTCATTTGGTGTTTGGCGAGGGTTAATTCTGTGATTGTGGATGTTGTGCAGAAAATAGCAGTGGTGTGAATTACAAATATCAGCAGACGATCCAGATTCATGATTAGTGCTGATATGAACGCTGACAGAAAGAATGAATCTGATCATATGAGGCCTGTTTTTCAGTGATTGGGGTGAATCTGACCCGTGTTTCCAACACCTTGTTTTCCTTTTCCACCCCGTTCTTAGAGGAAAATCATCCGAGCGGGAAAGAGCTGCTAAAGAGCTTAGAGAGAGGTTCAAATCCACCTTACATAAGTGCAGCATCACATGATTGTGTTGTTAGTAAATGCTTGAGCTGTAATAACACATCTGAGCGTCTGTAATCATATACTGACTGTTTTAGCAGTGAAAGGGTCCAGGTATGTTTGGATGGACATGCCCTCATTCACCCCAGACCTGCTTTGACTCAAAGACAGACGGAGGTGTAAACGACAGAGAGGATCATGTGTATCACAACAACCTTTACTGTAGCGTCACAGCACGACTAAATCTAACGTTCACGCTCACGCCACAGATAATAACAACTGAAGAACATCAGATGTACATACAGATGTACTGATGTGCTTTTTACTCATAAACAGAGGGTTGATTATTTAGATATTTAAAATATTTATGTAAATATTTTAAGTATTTATTTACATTTTTTAAATATGTATTTAAATAAATATTTAAATAACCATCTGTAAAAGCAAGAACAGTTATTAAAATATTCTAAATATTTGTCTAAAAATTTGAAATATTTATCTTAATATTTATTTACTTTTTAAAAAATACTTATGTAAATGTTTTAAATATTATATATTTTTTTTAAATATTTATTTACTTGTTAAAATATTTTAAATATTTATGTAAAAATCTACATTTTAAATGTTATTTTTTTAATGTGTATTTAATTTTTATATAAATATTTAAATAAATTGCTACCTATAAAAACAAAACCAATGTATTAAAATATTTATGTAAATATTTCAAATATCAATTCTGTTTTTTTTATATTTATTTTTAAAAGACTTGTAAAAATGTATAAAATAAATATTTAACTAAATAACACTATAGAAGCAAGGATTTTTAAAATAATTTAAATACGTATTTTAATATTTAAAAGAAAAAAAATATATATACCTGTATATATTTATGCTGTGCACTGTGTATATATATATATATATATATATATATATGTGGACCTCTTTATATTTTTGGTAGTTTGATTATGCACCAATTCAATATTGTTGTCCAGCTTTTGATTCAGGTTCGATCACAACAATAAATTACATGTTAATATATATTCACACAGAAAACAGCTATTTTAAATCGTAAGAATATTTCACAATTGGCGAGCAGAAGAGACTTCTTTCACACACATTACAATATCTTGCCGACCCCAAACAGTTTTGAACGCTGGTGTATATTTATGTTTTGTTGGAGTTATCTAACTTTGGGACACTTGAGTCCCGTATCCCAGAATGCCTCTGGCTCGCTGACAGAACAGCAGCTCTAATTAAGCGTTTGAGTTTTATTTTCAGGTCTCTTTGACCTCTGAGCGAGTGCTGGCCAGTGTTTCTCATCCTGGTATAATAACAGTGTTTCGTGTGAAAGTGTCCCTCGCTCCCAGGAGAGTTTACACAGCGCTCGAGTCAGTTATATTTCTGCTCGTCGTTTCATATGCACTTTCTGCAGATTGTGCTTTTTACTCCGATGGATGTTTTCTGAATGTAGAAGCTGAAATTCACTCGGAAATGAGAGCTATTGAAGATTTGTGGCGTTTATATATTTTAATATGGCGTTTTATATTTTACGTTTTTATTTTAGTGTAAGTTTTGTTATGTGATTTTGTTATTTTTATTATTCTATTATTTCTGTCATTATTATTATTATAATTTTTACTTGTATTATTTTGTATGATTTTTAACCATTTCTTTTTTATTTCAGTTAGTAATTTTAGTTTTTAAACTTATTTCCAGCTTTTATTTTTGTATTTTCAGTTTTCGTTTTTAATGTTTTTAGTTTTTTATTTAGCAATTTTAGTACTTCAACTTCAACTGACCTCCATTAGCTGCCAAAGCAGCATTTTTCATTTTTGTTTATTCATTGATATTATATGTTGATATTTTAATTAGCTTTTATATTATTATTTCTTTTTATATATTTATTATTTCATGTTGTTATGTGCTTTTGTCATTATTATGTTTTTTTATATTTCTAAATAGTTTTTATTTTTATTTCAGTTATTAATTTTAGTACTTCAGATTACACTTATTTCTTGACAAGTTACTTGCCAAGGCAATTTTTCTCATTTTCATGTATGTACTTTTATAGTTTTATTGATATTGTATAAGTATAAGTAAATTTGTTATGTGCATTTATTAGTTGTTCTATATTTCTAAATAGTTTTACTTTATTTTTATTTCAGTTTTAGTTTGTTTAATTTCAGTTAGTAATTTTAGTAAACATATTTCAGTTATTTTTTTTGTCTAATATGATATTTGATTTGATTTCAGCTTAATTTCAATGAACAGAAATGTTTTAATAGCTTAGTTTTAGTTAACGATAACAGCTCTGCTTGTGAATATGAAAGCAGTGCAGAGTCTGTAAATGGTTTCATGATGAAAGATGCTGTCAGTCCCGTTTGACGCTGAAGGTTTTGAGATTTTTATGAAACCAAAAGTTTACAAAAACAATAAATGACTGTTTTCGGTTTGATTTTGGACTTGTTTGATCTAACCGGATGCACTTGCATGTTTTGCGCTAATGGCAGCAGTCAGATGAGCTGAATCAGCAGTGTTGGTTTTGTTCGTTTGTGTTCGCTCACAGCAGTCATGGAGTTCGTCTGTCAGCGTCAGGCCTCGTTTAACCACATCACCGTCTCCAAGAAACGCCAGTGGCTCCAGCAGAGCTCTGTGACAGCGCCCCCTGCAGCTGAGGAGGATCAAACACAAACACACCTGTCATCTGACTCCCGTCTGACAGACAGAGGTGTGTACTGTTAACACTCAGAATGTCTTGATTCTCATCAATGTTTCACTCTGCTGGAAGCTGATCAAGAAAGAATTATTTTCAGTGATTTAATAATCCACACATCTGTCCCTTTTTTTTCTTCTTTGTCAAATTAAATATGACTACACTTCATTAACTTTTATTTTTACAAAAGTTATTTTCAGTAATTTTTTTTAAAGAAGTTTGTTTTTTAAAAAATTCTAAATATTTCAGTTAGTAATTTTAGTACTTTAACTTCAGCATTTATATTTTATTTAATTTCAGCTTTATTTCAATTAACAAAAATGTTTTTAATCATTTTCATTCATGATAACAACACTGATATAAGAATACAATACAAAAGCACATAACAGAAAAACTCAAATTGAACTAAAATTAAAATCAATGCTAAAACTGAAATTATTTTTATATTTTATTTCTAAAATAAAAATACATTTACATTTTTTAGAAATAAAAAAAAACTGAAATATGAACTTTTTTTCATTTTATTTTAGTTTTTAGTATTTTTGGTATGTACTTTTGTTATTTTTAAAATTACAATTTTTAATTTTCTAAATATAATGAATTTATAGTTTTAATTTATTCTTATTTCAGTTTTACTTTTATTTTAGCTAGTCATTTTAGTACTTTAGAAATGTAATGCAAGGCAACATTTCGATTTTTTTTCTAGTTTTACATCTAATAGGTACTAATATTTGATTTCAGCTTTATTTAAATTAACAAATATTTTTAATATTTTTTGTTTTTAGTTTAGTTAATTTTTTAGTCATTTTGTTATTGCTTTTGTCATTTTTATTTTTATTTCTTTTTTGTTTTTCTTTTTTTTTTTTTTTTTTTTTTTGGGGGGGGGCAGGGGGGGGGGTTATATTTCTAAATAGTTGTATTTAATTTATTTTTATTTCAGTTTTAGGTTTATTTCAGTTAACAATTTTAGTACTTTTTGCCAAGCTATTTTATTTATATATTTTGAGTTTTATTGATTTATTTTTTTCAATTTATTTATTTTTTTTAGTAATTTTGTGCTTTTGTCATTTGTATTTTATTTTTATATTTCTAAATAGGTTTATTTATTTATTTATTTTTAATTTATTATTATTTCAGTTTTAGTTTAATTCTCTAATTTCAGTTCTAGCTACATTTCTAATTTTCATTTACTTTAGGTTTTACATCTAATAATTATAATTAATATAATATTTTATATTTTACTTATAATTTATTCTAATAAATACTAGTGCTAATATTGTTCTTCAGCTTTATCTGTAATGTTTTAGTAGTTAGGTACTGTAAGTGTCCAGTGGTTTGATGGGGTTTGGTTGATGTCTGCAGAAGCACGTCCTCACCGTCTCCCGCTGACCGCAGCTAAAGTCAAACACGGCCGAGTCTCGCTGCATCCGCCGCACCGGACCGACCCGGCCGAGGAGAACGACGCTGATGACGAGGGAGAGATCTGGTACAACCCCATCCCGGAGGATGAAGAGGCCGATCCCATCATCAGAGTCCAGACGAGACGAGCGGACGCAGACGAAAGACAGACGCAGGAGGAGAGCAGAGCCACAGGTACAGCGTACTGCCATAACAAACCTGTCTGGAAAATAATTATTCATATCTGTGTAAGGTTTGTGAGGTTTTACATTATAAAACGTTGAATAAATGAAGACAGAAATGTTTTGAACACTTTCTAGTTTCAGGTTTTGCGTTTGAATTGAATTGTGATTTTTCTGATTAAAAACTGCAATTGTGATTAAAAATGTGATTTAAAAAAAAACTCCACGTGTGCTGCTCTGAAATCTTTTTATGATGTAGGATTTAATCATTAAACATTAAACATTTGACATTCAAAAATTGCTAGTAAATTTCACAAACAATTACATGGAAATGGCAAAGTAACATTGAATTAAATGTGAATTTTTTTAAGTAGATTGTCTGAAATACTATTTACTTGTAAAAAATCATTTTTACAATGCATGCTTTTTGTAAGGCTTCACAGTTTGGCCCAGAAATTTGTGACTATATATCAAAAAGACTATAATAATAATAATAATAATAATAATAATAACAATTTATTATTATTATTATTTAATTATATTACTAAAATGAGAAATATTACTTTAGTAATATTTGACTGTAAAATAATTTAAAGAAAAAAATATAATAATAATAATAATTTTATTTTAAACATGAACATGTATTCTTAAATGTGAATTTTTTAAGCAGAAAGACCTAAAGAGTATTTTCTTGTAAAATGTACTCCAAAAATAAAATACATAAACAAACAAACAAATAAACATTTTGTAAAATTTTTGCTTGTTTGTAAGGCTGCACGGTTTGGCCCCAATAAAAATATTAAAACAAATAAGTAGTAGTAGTAGTAGTACTATGTATTTACAGAACAACAGTAAAATTGTAATACTAATATTTATGCCCTTAATGATTTTAGTTTCCTAATTTTCAAATGTTAAACACTTTTATTTTGATGGAAAACAAGTTTGTGAAGATGTTTGGTGCATATTGCATTTTCAGATGCATGTATAAAACAATTCAAACTCACAGCACATATATTTATTTCAAAATCACGCTAAGCCATATTGTGATGTTAGTTTTATTAGTATTACCCGTGCGGCTCTGGGCTGGAGGAGCGTTGCTGGTTTTCGGGGTCGTATCATATCATCTCTGGCTCTCAGGACTCGTGCAGATCTATATTTAGAGTCGTATGAATGTGTGACATTATTCACTAATGCAGTCATACCTATTAAAGACTGCTGTCAGTGAACTAGTGAAGCTGTCAGCGTAACGCTGCTCTGGAGGCTACGAACACGTGTTTGAGTTCATGTCTGTTAGCGGTTGTTAGCGTCGGCTGTGTTTGTTTGACTAGTGCTCGTTTGATGTGGTGACATTAGTTTAGCTGATGAGGTTAAACCTGT